>QRFB01000605.1:0-37590 GCA_008931105.1 Oenanthe javanica | reverse complement strand
TATATATATATATATATATAGTCTGATCCAAACAAGCAACTTGAACTCAATTTTTTTTATGGATTCCACTAAGAAAATGTCTTAGATCCAAACATGAAAGTTTAAGTTCTCATAGCAAGGAATAACCTTCAATAGTTAGTTTCCGGAAAATACATCAAGAACATATATATAATATGCCTTAAAATTCCCATTTTCTAACAGGTTTTACATACATAGAGATGGAGGAAAGTCGTAAATTTTCCTTATGAGGTGGAGAATTAAAGTTTTTTTTATTTAAAATCTTTTCTATAAAAATATTTAATATATTATATAAGATATAATGGTAACTTTATATAAATTTATATCTTTTAATAATATAAATTTATATTTTGTGCGATATGCATATTTATTTTTAGTATTCTATAATTTTCTTGTTTATATTTAATTTGGTTGATATAAAAATATATAAGTTAAATAAGTTAAAAAATCTAATATAATTATAATATATAATTTTTTTTTAAATTATAAAAATATTAATAATTTTAAAATAAATAATTTAATTATTAAAATCTAGTAACCATAAATAACATGCATGTTAATGAAATTTAAATAAAATTTTGAGAGAGAGAGAGACAAAAATTAGTTAAATTTGGAATTATTTAGTTGCAAAATACAAGTAGCATTGAAGGTGAAGTTCTATTTTAATACAAAAAAAACTTTTCGATACCAAGTTAGACCCCGTTTGGTATTGCTGTTGTGGACAGATAAAACAATTTTTTGCTGAAAATCTGTCAGAAATGTGTTTGGTAAATTATAAAAACTGTTTTGTGGAAAAACGTTTTTAATCTAAAAACTGTTGTTAGCAAAAGCATGTTCCCTCATACTTTTGAAAAAAATTGTTTTTAACTTTTGCAGAAAGTAGATATCAGTTTCATAATCAAACATTCCCAAAAATATTATTTTTATATATTATATCTCAAAATATGCATAAATCAAAAAAATTACCAAACAGTCATCTGATTTTCCTGATAGCACTTTTTCCACAACACTTTTTCTCACAGCACAACAGTTTTCAACAACACTCTCAAACGGAGCCTTACAGTAATAGCAATAGAAATAGAAATTTAATATCTGACATTGGACTTGCTCTGAGCTATTATAAGTTAAGACAAACGGTCCCTTTTATATGCTACAACCATATTTGGCGAGACCAGATCTTGAAAGCCCACGAGCCAAATCCTAGATACTATCAGTTTTGGCGAGACCAGATTCTCAAAGCCCACGAAGCCTCCCCTTTCGGAATATATATCCTCGTACCTTTTTCTATATATATAATGAATATTCAAAAAATAGGTTGTCATTACACTGATTCATTGCGCAAACAGAGAGTTTGGTTTTGGAGGATTTGAAGAAGAAACTTAAACAACGCAAGCTATGGCGGGGAGAGAATTCTCTGGTCTGCTTGGTCGCCAAAAACGCGAGGTAACGAAATTATATATATATAGGTTTAGGTTTGGCTTCAATAGAACCATTATTTAACCTAATAACAGTACTTAACCTCCATCCTACGAAAACAAATAAATAATAAAAAATTAGTTGTAAATTGATTTGAACTGTTTTTTGTCATCATTAAATATCTTATACTTGAATTCCTAGTGTTATTATATTACATGGTTCTCCACGAATCTATATATATGTGTGTGTGTTATTTTGAAATTAATTTTGCAAATTTTGTGAAGCTGATTTCATGTTGGACCTACATGCTCACAGATTTTAAGGATGATTAGTGATCAACCACCTGAACCAAAAAGGCCAAAAGTACAGGTAAGTTTAGGGGCTCGTAATAAAGGAATATGATAAGCAAGAACAATAGAAAATTGATTGATAATTGTGGTTGAAATTGTTCATCGAATAGGATTTCGAAGACCCTCCAACGGTGGATGTTCCAGTAGCGTTGTTGCCGAAAGACGGAGATCTAAGTGTAGTAAATAGGAACAGGAGGATGTTCAAGCAACTTGTAGGCACTTTGGAGGTAAGATATTAGTCACATGCATTACATGTTGTTCTAGTATGTTAGTTTAATTAAGGCAAGAATGTCTGCCTTTTGTTTTTTGTTTTAATAATGTATAACTAATTTAAGTGAACTCATGGTAGAGAGCTGGTGGTAGTAAGATATATACTTCAGCCTAATGTATTTTACTATAAAGTATTCTAATTTCTTCACTCCAAGTCTCCAGCTACATTCTATGTTAAAATCATGTGACGTTTACCCGTTAGTATTCGTAATTCTGCATGCAATAGTTTTGGTTTTTAATTTCACAGAGTTTGAAGTATGATCCTCATTATTACTAGCCACATTATTTTGTCTGATATTTATGTTTGCAACAAACTTTTTCAGCAATGTAGAAAAGAAGATGCAAAACTTCTGGGCACTAAGGCACACATAAGGAGTTTAGATTCTTTTAAAAGAGTGAGTGTTTGTTACATTGTATTTGCATATTGTTGTGTTGCATTATGCTTAATCGAGTAAAGGAACTGCAGGTAAAAAACTAAACTCATACTCATATGTGCTAGGCTTTCTGAAGTAGCCACTAATATTTATGGGCTTTTCTTATTATTCTTTAGTGTTTGTAATGCACTTTATTTAACTCTAGCTTTAAGAGTTTTATTAAGTTTGTCTTTTAATGTTGAATTCAAGTAAAGATTGAAGAGGGAATTGTTAATGTCAATGAGGTAAAAGACGTTGCACAAAAAAAAGATTATGATTATGCTGGGAAGGAAACGGTTATAGGTGTCAATGCGAGCGCCAGTGATATAAGGAGTAATACTTGTCTTAGTGTGATCAAAGAAAGACCAAAAATGATGGTAACAATTGAAGATGTGATTTAAATTTTTTAGTGATGTCATTGAGTTTTTTTTTAGAAAAATGATGTTTTTGCATAAGGATATTAATTTTGATTTTGTGACATTCTTATTAATAGGATTCTAAAGCTCTTCCGTCGGTGGAGACGTTAGTGGAAAAACGGGAAGACCCAAGTTTAGTAAATAGGAATGAGAGTACCAATGTATTGCCTAGGTATATATTGGACTTCATTAGTAGTACACATAATAAGTTTTACTATTTTCGGTTTCAATCAACAAAGCCACTTTCTACATCCCTCTCATAATTCTCTCTTATAAATTTAAGTGGCATATCACTTAATTTATTTTTTGTCGAAGAGTGTTCATAAACACAAGTTTATTGAGATGAAGATAAGTTTCATATCGTACTTTTATGTGATTATCTGTATTCTATGTATAATATATATTGAGTAACACCATTTCTCCTTTGGTGATCTATTTTTCTTTCAGAAATGAGGTTGAACCTCCGATAAATGTAGATGTACCGTTCATTGAACAATGGAAAGATGTATTTTTCATTGAACAACGGAAAGAACTGGTATCCTCATATTTTCTTACACTAGAATTTTGTTGGTTAAGTATTAGAGTAATGTGGTTTAGTGGATTCCATATAGTCCATGGAAGAGGACTGTTCTGAGTTACTAAATGACTCTCGGTAACCTCCCTCATCTTGGATAACAATATAAATGGAACATGGAACACACTCGACATTGCGCTTATGGAGTACCGAGTTCATGCAGAGTGTCCTTGTGGTAATTAAAATTGTTAGTGCCGCAACACATCTTATGCCTTTGGGTGAATGAAGTAGTAAATTTATTGATGAGTTTAGAAAGTGAAAGAAAAGGAGTATTAATTACCATAGTAATCCTCTTTGAAAGTTAAGGGTTGGAAATTTAGAATAACTTTATCTTTTCACATAAACCTAAGAAGATTTGTGTAAAAAGTTATCTTTGGCAAAAAAATTTTAACTATTGTTACTCCCTCGAACAAAGAACTCTCTCTTTACATCACAATTCACATACACTACTTGGGGAAAATTGTTAATATGTCCCCGACATTGCCTCTTTTTTAATGATTAATATGATTACCGACTATTTTACATAAAAATGTTCATACAACATAAGATAAGCATGTTCATTTGCAATTTATCAATAGATTTATGTAGACATGTATTGAATGGTGCACACATGTTATTTTATCTTTTAGCATAGTCATCGTGTCATTGATAGGGATATTGATATGTTGTCCCGTTTTACACCTACCCGACCAATTTTAAACATTCAAATATGTTAGTTGCATGAGTTATAGGGTATTGTTTCAGCTTTGGTTGATATAATTGAATTTAGAATGTAATATATTAGGTATCTTGTTCAAAGAGAAAAGTTACTTCATTTCATCCTTCAATCAAGTAATTATCTCATCACAATAAGAATTAGATAGAATAAGAAAGACGATGAACTGAATAGTTGTGCTGAATATGTAATTATGCCTGTCTCTTGGTATGTAAGTTGTAACTATTATATTTTGTTTGTTTTTCTTTCGTATACATGCAATTGCTAATATGATATAAAACTAATACAGGCTAAGAAAAAAGCCCATAAAGAAAGTGAATGCTCAAGGCAAAACACAAATGAACTAATTGCAGAAAATGGGAGGGATTTGGTTAGTTTGTTATTTATAAAAACTTATCAGAGTTTTATATGGGTTCTCCATTCCCATCCTGATAAATCAACTATTTATGTTCTAATTCGTGATATTGACTCTATTGCATGTTTCATTTTAGACTGTTATCACACTTGTCCCAGCTAAGGTTGGAGAGAAGGACATGGAGGTGCACCACAAGAAGCTTCAGAGATTTTTAAGGTATTTTATTGGACTCAGTTATTATGCACATTAAGGTCACTATGTTCAGCTTTCCTGTACATTTTTCGCATTGTGTAGCTCCATCAGCAAAGCCCCCTCCCTCCTTGTATATCCCTAATAGAATCATCTAATTGATGTGGTATTTCCTAGCATAGGTGTATTATGAAAGTGAACAATCCGGTATTTCTAATTATGGTCCAAAATTGTATATGTTCGCAATTGTATTAAACTGAATATATATTTTCAATTTTTCATCCATTTTTCGATATATTGTGTTTCTGTTTGTTACTACTTATCATTAACCAGTAGTTATGGATAATATGTTGGTTGACAACCCTTCTCCCTTGGTGGTCTATTTTGCTTTCAGGACGAAGGCAGAGCCTCCAATAAATTATTCATTTGCTAAATCATTTGATGCAGATGTACCTTTGATTGAGCAGCAGAAGGAAGAGGTATCCTCATTTTTCCAAAAAGCTAGAAATTTGTTTGTTAGCTATTGTAGTATTGTGGACTTTCACATATATTCCTTGGAAGACAACCGTATAATCTTGGAAATACTTGTTCACCTTAATACAAGTTAAATATGCTAGTAGGGAGGTAACAGGTAACATTACGGTCTTAATAAAATGGAAGGCATAAGAAACACTTCATAAACAATAAAAGATTCGAGTTTATGAATAACACTAGAAAGCAATCACTTTAAAATTTTATTTTTCTACACATTTCAATAATAGGCACTCTTAACCATGAAGTACATATGTGTACGTGAGTATTTCCTATTTAAGTAGATAGGACACAGATGGCATATTCACGTTAATGAAACAAAAGATGACAAGGATAAATTACTTTCAGGAAAATCATAATGGAGTGCCCTGGGGTACGGGGGTCACATCCGGATTCAAACCGACCACCTACATATCCTATTTTGAAGAATTACACCCTTGTAGTTTTATGAATCCATAAGCTTGCAATGTTTCTGTAACCACCTATTATTCATACCGTTGCTTAACCCCACCAGTAGCAATCCAGTGAAAAGCCAAGCCAGTAGCACAATTGCATAATTTATAATACTAATAAGATACTGGACATTATGCATACAATAATGTAAAATTATTTACGGCATATGTCAAATATATCAAGTGATAAGAACTGATAGCCTATAGGATGGAAAGTAAATCAGAAAGCATGCATGCAAAAATTTGAGCAAACTATTTATCCCTATGATATGCTTATAAACGGACACCATTCTCCATCAGATTTCATGTCTTCAATTGTAAACACCATATTTCATGTCTTCAATTGTAAACATCAGATTTCATGTCTTCAATTGTAAGTTTAGTCCCCAACCACCAATGTAATTTTAAGCTTGGCATTAAGCATGTTACAACAATTTCGATGACGCCTTTGTGTTAAATATTGTTTCAAAGGTTCATGATTTTGCATGCACTTAATTAGAAGGCCGCCTTATCATGTATGTTGACGTAATTGTCAGCAATGCCCATTTCAATAACTCGTTACTCACATTCGTATCAACTTTGTATACTAATTACCACCAGATTAGCAGAATTAACTGGTCATCACCCTAAATGTACTTGGTATGTGTTACAAAGTATTAATTGTTAGAATTTTTGGCCAAATTCATCTCATAAGATGTAAATTGTCAAGTTTTATTTTTCTTTGTATATAGTGAACGATCAATGTCGCTTGCTAATACATAGATATTATTGGATTGGTAGTTTCACCCTCTTCCCTTGAGTTTTTTTTTCAGTATCATGTATTTATTTGCTTGATATTGTTTGAAATAAATAATGCTGCCGAATCTTCCCATGGGTACAGGGTTTTACACAAGTTAGGAGGAAAACCAATTTTGTGCATATTGAAAAGATTGGTGGGAAGGAAATTAATGTACTTCAAGGGCTTGAGCTATACACTAATGTCTTTAGCCCTGACAAGCAGATAGAGATTGTTAATTGTATATATGAATTACAACAGAGGGGACAAAATGGGCAGCTCAGAGGTAGTTTTCTTAAAAACTCTTTGTTTACTAGTTTGCTCTATGCACTGATGTTTACTTCCAATTGAATCTACATCTTTATAACTCTTTTTCTAAACTTCTTCCTTCTTAAGAGTAACCTTAAAATGGCTTGCCTTGAACATGTTTTTTAACACTTAAAGTTATTCCAAGTGTAAGGAACTTTTATACTTGACAAGTTACTATATATTAAGGGTTTTATATTTATGGATCAAATTCCTGTCACTTCAATCTTGTGACTTTAATGTATAAAAATTGTTAATCCCATATTTGGTTTGAAGCGATTGCAAGCGGATAACTTACTGATTTGGTTTAGACTCTCATAACCTACCCTATCCTATCTGATAATAATTTTCTTTATGTCACCTTTGGATAATATTAGGACGAACCTATTCAGAACCTAAAAAGTGGATGCAAGGAAAAGGTCGCATTACAATCCAATTTGGTTGTTGCTACAATTATGCAAAGGTGATATTTCTATCTTGGTCCATATTTGGGTGTAGTCTCAGTTTCCACTAGTTCAACCGAACTCAATTTGTTTTAATGATTTCAGGATAGAAATGGTAATCCTCCAGGTATTCTTAGGAATGAAGAAGTTGAGCCATTGCCACCGTTGTTTAAAAAAATGATCAAAAAAATGGTTAGCTGGCACATTATCCCTCCGACATGTGTTCCAGATAGTTGTATAGTAAATATTTATGAGGTTGGGGATTGCATCCCACCTCATATCGATCACCATGATTTCCTACGGCCATTTTGTACAGTTTCTTTCTTGACAGAATGTAAGATACTCTTCGGTTCAAATCTTGAGATTGTTGGTGCTGGAAAGTTTAAAGGTCCTGTGTCTATACCTCTACCAGTTGGGTATGCTTTCATATTTCCAATTGTCTCTTCTTTCATTTTAATTCTTTTGTTCATGATTACATTCTTTAACGTGTTTTTTGCCTTATTTACATAATTTGGTTCGTAGGTCCATTTTGATTATTAATGGTAATGGAGCAGATATAGCCAAACATTGTGTCCCTAGTGTCAATCATAAAAGGTATGTTGCATTCTCTCATCAAATTAGTCATGTGTAATTAAAGACAGGCAGAGGTGAGGGAGGGCCAAATTGAATCAACTTTTGTTTTAAACAAAAGATTGTATTTACTATAAAAGTTGGGCTTATGGCAGTGTAAGTGTAATATTATATATTAATTGATCATTAAAAAAATATTTATCTGTCACATATGCAAAAAAACCTAAGACATATAAAGAAGTGTTATTTTTTATTTTTTTAAAGTTTTTTTCAGTTATACTAATGTTTAGTTATAATATCAAAGCATAAACTGGACATGTTTAACATGTAATGTTTTTTTTTGCTCAAGCAATAAATATTTCATGTTTAAAACTAGAAATAAATGAACATCACAAATATTTAAAATAGAGAAAACAACATAAATTTCTTGTACTTCATAAAGATTGAAATAGTATTTCAACAGAAGTAATATAAATTTACTTTGTTGTTTGCACATACTTCTAACTATTTCTTTTTAAATAATTTTTTTTTATCTAAGTTACAAGAATTAGGTAATCATTATTTCTATTTCTAATTTTTACTAGATTTTTTTTTATTACTATAACAATCTATCCACGCACACACTAACACTGAAAATCAGGGTGTCTGACAGCCTACTCTCGCCTTTGGGAGGCTCTGCTAGTCTGCTCCCAATTACAAAGCTGTTGCATTTATTTATGTATGTGTGATTTATAGTAATTTTTCGTTTGTATGCGACATTTTCTGCTGTAGGATATCAATTACATTCAGGAAAATGGACAAGAGCAAACTCCCGTACAGTATTTTACCTGATTGAGAGTTGTTGGGACTTGGGAAGAAGGCAATTGTGACTTTGGCTCCGGTCAATTGGGGTGTGAAAACATTCCGAAACATTTTGGATGAATAGAAGCAACATATTCAGTTTCAGTTCTCAATTTATAATAAATTCAATATTTATGTATTTTCTATTCAAAAAAGTGTTGTTTAGTTAACGGAGTATATTTAGATTCCTTTTTATGGTGATTGTTTATCTTTACTTTTTTTTTTTTTGCATGTAATAATTGAATTTTGATTAGCAGCAGTACATTATGTAATAACTATACATTGTATGTATTTTACCGATGGGTAAAATTTATAACCTAATTAAGTTATTAACCAATCAAATATTAATTGTACAGTGTAATATGATACAGTATATATTAAATATTTACATACATGTGCAGGGCTACCGTGTCATTTAAGTGTGTAGAGGAAATAGCAACTAGGATTAGGAAGTTATGGCAAACTTTAGATACTTTAGGGAGATGTACCATTATTCAAGTAGTAGGAGTTCCTTTTGTTTAATCGCAAATTTTCGTGCTTAATGCCAATATAGTTTATTGCTTGTAAAAAAAGTGTAATTTATCATAATCCAGTTTGTTGATCTTATAAGTTAATATTTAGAGCATCTCCAACCCATTACAGTGTAAAAATTATATTAAAATAGTGTAAAAGTTACCCTTAAAATTCAATCCAACTCATTTATACTAAATTTCACACCAAATTTTTTTTATTGTATTATAAAAATTATTTTATTACTAAAGTACGAAAACAATAAAGTTGTTAGGATATAAAATGAATAGATTTGTTTTAGTTAAATTAATGTTGATATTTATAAAAACTCTAAAAATTATACCAAATTTGGTTAGGCCATTTTAGTGCAACTTTTTGAGTTTGGTTGTAGAAAATTTTTATACCAAAATAGTGTAAAAGTACATTTTTGATGTTCTGAAGAGTAACGGTACTCTCACAAACCACACATTGCGCAAAAGATTAATGTGTCGAGTCAAGTATGAAAGCATTCATACGTTATAGATTAAGCTTGATGCGAAGTCATGTACTATCCCTCTGCAAACAAAATCACATTTAATTTTAGTGGTAACAGATAAACAATATTTACTTTGTACTCTCTCCGTTAGGCTTTATTTGATATTTGATTTTTGGCACACGTTTTTAAAAGTTTTGATTATATAGTTAAATTTATTATTATTTTCTGAATAAAAATATTAAACTAAAAATTTTATTCACAAAAAGAAAATTTAAAATAATAATAATAATGTAATCAAAACTCTTAAAAAAGTCTTGTCAAAAGAAAAAACATGATTGCTAAATGCAATATTTTTTAAAACATATTTTTTATATTTAAATAAAAGTTTAATAATTAAATTTGTTCATAAATTTAATCAAATTCAAATTTTATAATCTAATTCGTCCACAAATTCTAACGCTAAATTTGACATTGCAACTTTATTTATATATTGATTTTCAAAAATAAACTTCATTCATATATACTACTGAAAATTATGTTTGAACTTCACTCTATTTTGATTAATCAAATTTACAGTGAAATTACAAATTTTTATAATTAAAAAAGAAAAATTAATATAAAATTATACTCTTAGATGTGTTTTTTTAAACCAAAATATTTTAGATAATAAAACAAAATTGCCTAATATTAATATTTTTAATACAATTTTTTATTATAATATAATATAATAATAATAATATAATTTATTTTCATTAATTAATAATTTTAATAAATTAATAAAATTTACAAGCACAACATCATTAATGTATAGTGTTTTTAGGGTACGGTGTGTACCGCTCCTCGTTCCAAATGTAAGATCATTGACTTCTGTAGATAAACTTATTTAAATTAATTTTCCTTTTTAAATTAAAATATATTGTGATCAATTTTCGATATATTTTGTGAGCTTATATTAAGACGAGTCAGGAGAACGACCGAGTAGTCAAACCTCAAAAGTCAACTAAAAACTTCCTAGTACAGTAGTACCACTACAATCTCTCTCATTTCTCCCCCGCCGTTTAATCTGTTTTCTTTTCGATATATATATATTTTATATCTAAAGAATTACAAACCCATGTATCACTTATCTTGATTTTGAACTGTGCTAACATTGACAGTAACAACTAGAGGATGCATATCTATATAGGATGTGGTATTTTATAGTACTAGAAAAAGGGTTTATAGAAAATTACTGATTAATACTTTAGTTTTGGTCACTGAGATGTTTAGGGGGTCATTTCATATGAAGTTTCATATCTTGATTGCTTAATTGCTTTTTTGTTTGAAGTATAGTAAAATCTCTATAAATTATAAATTAATAATGTCGGGATCGGAAAATTTTATTAATTTATCAACATTATTAATTCATCGAGTTAAAAGATGTATTGTTGCCATTATATTGGGATTGAAAAGTTGTATTGAAAATATTAATTTATCAAAACCCTAGCAGCAGCAAAGGCAGAGAGAAAAGGCAGAATTCGAAATCATCAAAGGAGGCTAGTACATCCATTCCGTAATCAAGATCGTGAGACGTTCTTGAAGGTGCTCGTGTGGATACCATAGAGGTGTTTTCGAGAGGAAGACACAAGTCGTGAAAGCTAGGATCTCCGTTGAGTTCGTGAAAGTCAAGACCAAGTAAAGGTATGATTCCGTTTCACAATAATCAGTCCGCTTATACATGATCCTGCGTTTAGGGTTCCGAAATTTTCGTTATATTTACATTTAATCCGCTGCGTTTTATGCCTCGGAACCCAACAATGAGGTAAAAGTGTTCTCAAGCCTTTATCAAGGTAAAAGTGTTCTCAAGCCTGTGAGTGCACAGAGTTTTGTGATCGATATACTGACAATTTATAGCAGGGCTTACTTATTTGTATATAATGCGTATTGAAAAGAACTGTGGTTGGCGAGTTGAATACTAGAATTTGATTTTTGTTGTTTGGTACCTACATAATAGTATATTACCTTTTCGCCGTCTTTATTCCGTTTGCTTTGCTAGTTGGCTAAAGTAAAGTATTTATTCTTGGAATTGTTTTACCCTCAGTCGAGGGTGATGCTGACTCCTGCAAATATTTAGGTATGACCAACATATGGAGATGTCATATATGTGCTTTAAGTGTTCTTTATTACTCCCTCCGTTCCCAAAAACATTTCCTAGTTTGACTTTTGACACTATTCATCGTAAGCGATTGACTACTAATTTACGCATAATTTATAAGATAAAATATAACCATGAGTGATCTTGTTCGATTCGTATTTGTGAATACTTTAATACAGTGAAGTTTTTATATTTAATACTAATACGAAATTAAAGATATTAACGGTCAAAAATGTGCGTTGGCAAACGTGTCCGGTCAAAACAGGAAACGTTTTAAGGAACGGAGGGAGTATTCAATAGTGGGTTTGGTGATTGACATTCAGAAGTTGATGTTTGCATGTCTTCTTTGCAGGAAAGCAACTATGACAACAAGAATTGCTGCTAGATATGTATCTCGTAGGCTTTCAAGTAGCGGAAAAATTCTGAGTGAGGAGGAAAAGGCTGCTGAAAATATCTACATCAAGGTAACTTATAGTTGTGTTTAATGTGAAATCTGTTCACTTATTTTTCAACTTCAAGTTAACTTGATCTTTAATTTGCTTTTCCAAATTTCCCAAATTTTGTTTAGAAACGTTATAGGAAAGTATTACCATATAATGAATTACGGATTACACTGTTGCAATTTTATAAAAATGATAGCTTTTCAGCTATTTTGGATGGCATTGTTGTTAGTTTGCTTGTCATGAGAATTAAGATTAACCTTACCATTATCTTTGTTTGTTACCTTCTTCATTTAATATTTTGTCTTAGTTGTGTAAAAGGGTAAATGAGCTGATTCAGCACTATACCTCAACTCTCACTTTGGTTATCAGGTCAAAAAAACTTACAAACACATTATTAAATAGATATTTTCTATCAATCGTAACATTAGGACTTTTATAAATTTACAACACAGCTGAGTTGACTTTAACGGAGTACCGTTAACTTTGTCACGTCAGTCAGCTGTAACATTAGCTTCATGTTGGTGTATACAACACTAAACTATTTATCAACTTTCAGTTGGGTCACTGAGCGAAATTTAAAATTAAATTTATAGAAAAATTTAATTTTATAATTGTTTTGATACAAATTGAAATGATTTATTTAATTTTAAATTAAATTTAATTGATTATTCAATTACTATAAATATTAAAAAAAAATACACTCTTGTACAAATTATCATTATAAAAAATGAATTAAAAAATATTATATTTTTAAATATTCATTCTCTTTTATCAATTTAAGATAGAGTTTTGGTATTTTTATAAAAATATTATTAGTTTTGTTTAATTTGATTTTAACCATTCAAATGTTAAAAATATTCAAAAAATTAGGTTAATGGTATAAATTATCTATAAAAAATTATAATTTTATAATAATAATTTATACCATTAGCCTAATTTGATAAACTGTAATGTTAATTTTCATTCACTTCTATAAACAAATTACAATTTTTGTACAAAATATTGATATCTTTAAAAAAATTCGTATGAGTTATCATTATAAAAAAAATTCATGATTTCTTTAAACATTCATTCGCTTGTATAAATTTATAGGTATATAGATTAAATTGGCATGTGTACAATTTCAAATTTAGTTAGGCGTAATCATTAGAAAATTAAACTAAACATTAAAAAACTCTAATATTTGGTACAATTCCTTGATATCAAAAAATTAAATTAAAAAATATAATATATTTTATAATCATATAAATTAAATGTGTGCATTAAATTTCAAATTTAATTGGTCTAATTAATTTAAAATTAAAATTAACCGGTGACCTAATTGAAAATTATTGTAAAGTTGAGTAACAAATTAGCTACTACACTGTACTTGAACTTGCCATGTCATCACTTTCCGTTAAAATATTTAATGGAGTTAACGTTTCGTATGCATTTGAAAATTTTTAATACTTCAATCGTTTCACTGTAAGTTTTTTTGACTTGATGACCAAAGTGAAAGTTGGTGTATAGTACAGTGATGAATTAGCTTATTTACCCTGTGTAAAATTATCACACTACGGCTTTACTTTGTTGAATGTTGAGAGATATAATTGGTGAATTACTAATATACATGATAATATGACATGATTGGAGGCTGCAAAAAAAAACAAATCGAGTATCTTTTGGTCTTCCTAACACACTCTCGTATCAGTTTTTTGAGTCACTATATTAATGGTAATCGCGATAGCACATAGTTATAGTTAACGTCCCAAAGCACACGTCGTGTGTTTATTTACTTGTATAGCTTTGGTCTTAGACCCATATTATAGTTTTATGAACTGTCATGGAATTAATTGTTAATTACCTTGAGGAGGTTTTGTGGAGGAGTTTAGATTAAAGTATTAAACTAGTAACTCTTGTACAGACTTCAATATCAATAATAAACAATTTGAGCACCATAGTGAAATAAAGGCATTTATTATAAGAGGGTGGCATGTTCCTTGATGGATTACCATTTGTTCTCAATTCCTCTTTCTTTCTGTAATTTGTTTTGCTACCTTTAAGCATTTCTACCCTTCTTCAATTAGAAATCGTTCAATCAACATTGTATTGNAATTTATTTTTTGAATTATTAACCTAATTTCTATAGTTCCTTTTAAGGTAGAAAATGTTGGTTTTCAAATGGCATACTCAAATTCCAAATATAAAGATGGTTTAATTTCTATAGTTTTATGATAATAATACTCATTTTTTGTGTCCTTTATCTGGTGATTTTCCTGCCTAGATTGCATCCCCCTCAACCATATGAAACACATGATGTAGGCTTTAGCACACTGTATTACATTTCTGCTCCAGTTTTATACTATTGATGTATCTTCAGTTCTGCACTCATCATGGGGTGGACTGTTTAAAACTAGCACAAGGGTCTTCAAAGAGATGATTTCCTCATTTCTTGTCTATGATATGAACTCTTTATTTTGTAATGTAACAGCTTCTTTTTGTAACTGCAGAAAATGGAAAAGGAGAAGTTGGAGAAGTTAGCACGTAAGGTATGTTCAAGCCACATTATCCTTCTCCGGTGTAATTGTAATTATGTTTGTCGATGCCTGATTGTACTTGATGCAATTTTTTATAATTTTTTTTGTTATGGTGTGGTATCGGTCTTGTTGGTGAATTAAGTAGAAGGTTGATATAGATCTCTTATGTTATGATGCGAACAGGGACCGATAATAAAGAACTCATCATGCTATTTTACTTTCGGATTAAATGCATGTCAACTAATAATAGTTAAGGAGCTGCAGTTGAAGTATGAGTTGATAATATATCTAAAATAAGCCTAAATTCAAAAAGAAATAATATTAAGCCTATCCAAACTATTGGTTCATTGGTTGCCATTTGTAGGAACAAACTATTGAGTGCTATATATCTATTTCATAACAAGTAGAGAGTTATTCTAGCCATAAAGCGGCATATACCTTTTTTTTGTGCGACTTTTTTCCTAACGTATAAATGTTATCTGATCATTTATCTGTCTTCAGAATGCTAAAGCAGAAGAAAAACCAGCAGCAAGCTCAGGAGGCTCTGGATCTGTATCTAATTCAAAACCTAGCAAGTAGTACCAGAACTAGGAGTTGTGGCTGGATCCGGGTGTCGCCTGATCAATAAAAGACTCGAAATCTCTTATTCTGTTCTGTTGATATATACTCACCTAATTTTTCCCCGCAGTAGAAACGGATTGTGCATTAGGCCTGGGGGGTTTCTAAAATATTCAAATATTGTAGTAAATCTAGTATTAAAAAGATTATAATGGTGGAAGGGCTATCACGACTTTCAAGATCCCCCCATACTACTAATGTAGTGTATACTAGCTGAGTCTTGTCATGGGGTTTGGTTCTGTTGAGCCGGATTAATAGGCTATTTGGCAAAGTGAATACTACCTGTTCTTCGTACTTGAGACCAGTTTTTCTTGGTCGATGATAATAATAAAATTTTGAACTCATGTATGGAACAAATATCCTCATCTTTTGTATGACCATATGGTTCTGTAAACTTGTTCATCAGCACTTGCTTTTCACGAGGCCTGCTGGGTTGCTTTTGTATGATCTTTTATCTGGTGATATTGTAGCAGATGGAGATAATTGGTTGTTGCTCCCAACTTGTAGAGATTTTTTAGAACAAGGCTTAATAAATGTTTGTTACAGATAATCTACGAGAATCAACAAATATGCGTACAAAAGAATACGCATTCACAAAATAAATCATCAAAATGAAATATTGAAATTTTTTGTCATGATACAATTTTATAGCTTTACCAATTTTGTTGAAATAATATATTTTAATATTAAAAATTACTTGAATTTTTAAACTGGTTAATAATCTAAATTTATAACATCCGAACTTGTTATTTGGATAAGTTCGGATACAATTTCAAATTCAATATAAACTTAAGTCATAAAATCTTTAAAAAAATAAAAATTACCGATTTATTTTTTTTCAACTCACATGCCGCTCGTTTATTAAACAAAAGAAATTTGAACACATACCCCTCGTTTTTACAAATCTAATCGGGTCCGGTCATCACAGTAGAAAATCGACCCGATCCAAATCATAACATAACTTTAATGTATAATTTATAATTTAAATTTACAGTATTATGAACTGTTCCGGATATCTTTTGATATTCAACCAACTTATCTCCTACCGTTAAAAAAACAAAGTGTCCACTCATTACAATCAAATCTCTCACTTAGGTCACTCATCTTAACATGGACTCGTTTAAACCACTAAAATGCACATATATATCACGTCGTTAACGGATGATCCACAATTTGACGTAAATGATTAAAAATTTTAAAAATCCGTTAAATTATAAAACAATTGCTCTTATTTTTTATCTGTTCATCCACGTTTCAGCCAGGTTGCATCAGGATGATAAACTACAATTTATTGGAAGGATGAATCACTAGGTTCAAAATCATTGGAACGTGGGCGCAAGGTGGATGTACAGGTCAGCAATAAGAATCTTTGATTTATAATATAACAAAATTTTAATTTTTTTTAATATTTTCCAATAAATCGTAGGTCGCCCGTTAACAACATGATATATATGTGCATTTAAGTGGTTTAAATGAGATCCTGTTTGAACGAGTTGTCTAAGTGAGAGATTTGATTGCAATGAGTAGTCACTTTGATATAAAACTCAAAAAACAAATCAACGGCTGAGATTTAAAAAAAAAATGTGCATACGCTCTATTATAGAGCGTACGCACGTTCTATTGTAGAGCGTATGAACATATTTTTTTAATTCTTAGTTTACCCTTTTAAAGTTACGCTCTATTATATGTCTTCCGAAAATACACACACTTATCTCTTATAAACATAATTGTTCTTTTATCATACATTTTTTGGAGATTTCTATGAGCTCTCTAAAACTCATTTCAACTTTGCCCATTTCATAGCCCAATATACTTTGAGCTATCTAATACCCATTTTTTATAAACTTTGAGCTTGGAAAAAGATTCAATTTCTTGAAAATTTCAAAAATTGAGCTTGAGAGGAGAAGATTCAATTTCTTGAAGATTTCAAAAATTGAGCTCGGGAGAAGATTGATTTCAAAGTTAAAGTTGTTTATGGTATTTTGAGGTTAGATTGGTATTGGTCTTAATTTTTGATTATATTTTGGAGTTGAATTTGTTGATTTAAGTAGTAAAAAAACAAAAATAAATGTACGCTATATAAAAGAGTGTATGTACCGACATATTTAGGTTTTCAATACTTTTTGACTTATTTTTTTTAGTCATATATGTACGCTATATAATATAGCATACATAAGATATATTAGTACTTTTTTAATTTAATAATATCCATGTGATCACAGTAAAACATAAAAGACATAAAAGACAAAAAAAATTAAAGACACACGCTCTATACTATAGCGTATATGCTATATGGTAGACTGTAAGTTTTTTTTTAAATTTTAAATCCTATCCATTTATTTAATTTTTTAATGATGATAGATGGGTTATCTAGATTAATAATAATATTCAACTGTAGCTCTATAAATAACCCCTCCGTAGTATAATATACCCGACGTAATTATGTCCTATAAATCTGCCCACTACCTGTCGCCTCGATAACACCGACTGATCACATACAGTAAAACCTTTTTATAATATTCTTGGGTCCGAGAAAATTTATTATTTTAATGAAGTTATTAGTTCATCGATTAATGAATATTTTATTATTTTATTAATAAATTAATATTTATTAATTTACACAATATTTCATGTTGCATCAAATAATTTTTTTATTCAAAACCCAATACCGTATGCATATGAACATTCATAATAGTATATATATTGGTACGGGTGTTAATTAATTGATTTATCTACTAAAAATAAAATTAATGATAGTAAATTCTAATAAGATACATCGAGAGAATTAACAATTTTATTATAAAACTAAACACATGTACTAAATAATGCAGATTAAAACTATTATAATTCATACAAAAATTAAGGATATACTCTACGTCCTTCATATAATTAGGGATATAAATTGAATTTAATTTTTACGAAAAGCAGAAGCAGTCAACTATTTGACACATATTTTAGTAAAGTTGTCTAGAAAATATTTAAGTATTATGTATTATATATGAAAAAATTAATATTTTTAATAAATTAATATTTTATATTTATAAAAGGCCTTTAAGGACTTCTCTAAAAATTATTATCTTATGCATTTAGCGACAATATTAATTTATTTCATTGACCCAAATCAGGACCGAAAATATTTATTATTTAATAAAGATTATTAATTTATCGAATTTTTATCGTAAAATCACGAGAGCTCACTCAATACTCGTAATATTCTTCCGCGTAAGAGTCACGTTCTTACTCAAAACTTTTTATTCATCGAGGGGTAGGCTATCGTCATTGGTCAGTTATATATGAAGAGCAGGCAGTCAATTTTCTCCAGTAGTTGCTGTTCGTTGAATTACACTCCATTTCATCTCTCTCTCTCTCTCCTGCAAGGGGTCTCCTGAGGTAATACAAATCTCTCTCTCCCCCTCCCTCTCTCTGTATCTCTCTCTCGCGCGCGCGCACACTATATATATGCATATAATTTGGATAATTTTGATCGTAATCTTTATGTTGATTTAACTTGATGTTTATGTATATATATATATGTGATTTAGCTTGATGTTTAAAGCTGATTGATATGTTTTGGACTCTGTTGAGCTTTGTTATACTAATCATATAGATTTTTAATTTTATTTATGTATGGTTGATTTTTAAAGTCTCTTAGTTGTAGATCTAAATTGATCCTGATAGAATCGTACAAATGATGAGACTATGTCAATTTTTACGAAGATGAGTGTTTTTTATTTGGTTTAATTTGATTTTTTTTGTAAGTGTATATATATGTTGAGTTAATAATGTTGATGAGTGGTACAGGCATTAGTACCTGATGAATGTGGTATTTATATATAGGATATGTGTGTGTTCATTAAAGTAGATATGTTGTATTGGAGATAATCAGTTCAGCGTTTGTGTGGCTTTTGGTGTTTTTTTCATGATTTCTATTTAATTTGGCTTGAAGTTTCAGCACATTGATAAGTTCCGTACCCTGGTGAGCTTTGTTCTGATTTCCGTTCATATTGAATTTCCAGCTGATTGTTAGAGTGTAATTAAATTTAGATCTAAAATTATCCTGATTGAAATGAAGTAAAATGACGAGATTATGTGCATGAACCTATGTGGATTAAATTTTTATTTAGTTTGATTCGGTCTTATAATTTTATATGCATATTTGTGGAGTTTATAATGTTTGAAAAGTGATATGAATATATGATGTTGATTGGCATTGGAGTTGGGTGCTTATGAATGATAATTCAAAGTGTTTTTTTACAATATTTCTTTTGGTCTTTTGCAGAGTTTATATTGAATTGTTAGTTAATATAATCATTGGAAAAGGTATGCGTATCTTATAATACAGAACTTCCATAAATTAATAGCTTCCCGGCTCGAAAATATTATCAATTTTAGATAATTGTTTGATCGAAGTTAGAAATGCAGTATATATCTCTTAAAACAGGGACATGTAGACTACTATTTAATTAATAATGTTGTGATAAACTATGATGATTTTATAATGTATGCTTAGATCACATATAAAAATGGCAAAGGGTGTAGCAGTTCTTAGCAGCAGTGCCGGAGTCAGTGGCACCATTTACTTCACCCAGGAAGGAGATGGTAATTAAAGTTGGTTTTTATTTTTTGTTCTGTACACTACACATATTTATATTTCTAGGCTTAGATTATTATTTTTTACTGTTCTTCAGGTCCAACTACAGTTACCGGAAATGTTTCTGGCCTTGCACCTGGACCTCATGGTTTTCATGTTCATGCACTTGGTGACACAACAAACGGATGCATGTCAACCGGTACATGTCACTCCTGTTATATCTATATTTTGTACTTTTATCCAATGAGATTGCGAAAAATGAGAGTAGATAGATTATGTTGTAAGATATTTATTTGTTATCATATTAATCTACAGGACCTCACTATAACCCTGCTGGCAAAGAGCATGGTGCCCCTGAAGATGAGAACCGCCATGCTGGTGATCTCGGGAATGTAACAGTTGGTGAAGATGGTATGCATGTTTCTAGAATATGCATAACTCATAACCAATAACAAACTACTGATTGCTTAGTATTACTTCTAGTCTCTTAGCTGTATATACCATTTCTTTTTCTGTTGAAAATGACTTACTCTTGTTTGTAAAAATATATTATGTAAAATGATACGGAGTATCAGACGGTTTAAATTTAGAAATTTAATAGGAGCATCAATTACTTCCAAATGGAAAGAAAAGAGGCTTAAAAAATTCAACTTTAGATCATACGTCACATATTTTTAGTATTATAATAGATATTCTAGGTTTTCTTACTTTTATATGTAATAGGAGAATTTTCCTTTAATCTTAAATTTTACTTTTAACTGTTGTGTCTTTCACCTGTACACTGCTCCGGAAAGTCCACATTATGTCGATATTTCTTGGGTATGAATATTTATTTTAGTTTTCATTGACCTTTATATTGTACTAAGGTCTTGTTTTCTTGTTTTGTGAAAATTCAGGAACTGCCAGTTTCACTATTGTTGATAAGCAGGTAATGGGTTTTAGTCTGATTGTATTCATTTTCTTTTTTATAACATATGGTTTGCCCAAAATTCTCAAATGTTTTATTGTTGCAGATTCCTCTCACTGGACCAGGCTCCATCATTGGAAGGGCGGTTGTCGTCCATGCTGATCCTGATGACTTGGGAAAGGGTAAGACCCATCTATTATGTAGTGTCTCTCTGCTTCTGTTTTCACCTTTGTTTATTTTACTCTAAATTCGACATGGCCATCTTGATATGCTGTAGCTGTAAGTGTATCGCCAAAGTAGAAACATTAGTGTAATTAGTACTGTCATGGCTATTTTATATTTTGCAACCACAATTATCATTACTCCGTTAATATCTGTGATTGTTCATTTAAATATCCCAGTCTCCTATGCAGAAGTCTACTAGTCTGATTCTGTATGCGTTCCATGACCTAAAAGAACTTAAAACATTCAAATTGCAATTCCCTTGCGATAAGACATACTCGCACTTAATTATTGCCACAACTCTACTTTAATATATATGGTTCTTAACGGAATTTTAAGAAGTTTGTTTTCAATGATGTTGGTAATTTGTAATTCATACAAACACACTGATTTTGTGAAGGGCAGTATTCTAGCTAGAGGTATCTCGACTCCTACAAATATCAAGGATAGTATTATAAGAATCCCCCCTGTTCTCACATTTTGGGGAAAAACGTCACTGTTTAGTATGTTTTAAAAACAAAAAGTTACTATTATGTTCTTTTCCTCACAATTTTTCGGCTTTCTATATATCCCTTGGGAGGCTTGGGATGTTGCACAATACACATACCTTTTTTAGGATGTACAATATACACTATGTATTGTGTTATACCCTATATTTGGACATGGGTCTTGCACAGACCCAATGACATAAATTGACCGGCCCACATCGCATCTGGGCTCACATGGCTTCAAAGCCCATATTTGGCTCGCATCGCTCTAAAGATGATAACATATTCTTAGGCCCTTGACCTAGCGTGAGGTCGCATTGCTAGCTCACCGGCCTTAGACATATTCAGCTTCAACAAGGAAGAGAGAGGAGAGCCGGCCCTCATCCCGGTTCGCTTCTCATCACCTCCCAGGTCGCATGGACTTGACAGATAGATCCTCAGCCCGACTCGTTTGGCCAGACTCGACGCCTCCAGGTCGCTTCGCTAGCTCGGAGTACTTAACACAGATTTCTCATAACTAGCTGAAAAGCTCCTAGCTTCATGAGCTCATCTCACTTGATATTATTTGTTAATCTGAAGACTATAGAAGACCCCCGGGGTAATATCTCAACATAATTATCTATTTGAAGACAGCTAGCTCTACGGGCTCTCATCTCATCAAGAGATCTGCTCAAGGTCACCTCTATATACTGCTCCCGGGAGGCCACATTACGCACAACTGCTCCCGCGAGGCCACATCGTGCATAACTCCCGTAGGGGACTCCTTGCTCTATAATTCCATGATAGCCCCTGCAGCCAAACGGGCTTGGGCCATGACAATTACAGACATCTGGGAAGTCTGTCCTCCACATCCGCATGGACTTGGGCCAAAGCCCTACATGTCCAAGGATTTGGGCCTGATGGACCTGACCAATACGTAGCCCATATAGGTAACTTGTCCTTCAAGAATTACGTGCAGCTTGAACCCCTATAAATAGGGTACGTAGGCCTCTTGTTTCAGTTGAATCGACAGTTAACAGCAAAAGAACAACATTTTCTCTAGTCTTCTAACGAATCAACAGCAAGATCAACTACTAAAATTCATCACTTTCTTCCCGTATTCTTCGCGTTCTTCATCAAGTTTATCAGCAAAATCATCATATTTAGCTCCATGATTCCAACAAACCTCCAAAATACTGTTATACTGGTTTCTCCCTATAACATATTGGTTTGATAGAGGTTGGTAGAAGCAATTAGACATCATAGAGAAATCTTGACTTGGTTTCCTTTTCTGTGAATTAATAGTGTTTAACTTGCACTCGTTCATTTGTTTAGGTGGTCATGAACTCAGTAAAAGCACTGGGAATGCTGGTGGAAGGATTGCCTGCGGTGAGTCTTCAACTAAAAATAAGAAAAGCCCAAATATGAACTGTCCACTACATATTGATTTCCGAAATCTTGCTGATGATAAATATATGGTCCATTGATGCCTTGTTTGCTTTCTTCACCACGAAATTTTAGGGGTATCAAGTTGTAGATATCAATATCAGCATATCATTTTACCAAGTTGCATCTTCGCAGTACGTTTTTCTTTACACTGATATTTATTTATTGTGTGTGTATTCTTGTTGCAGGTATAATCGGCCTGCAAGGTTAATTTTGCTGTTGGTTTTGGAGCGGATTTATAATCCTTTCTTCATATAAGTTATAAACTTGTGACATCTTATTATATGCTACTTCCAAATAAATGAATTGTGGTATTGACGATCAATAATTTGTAATTTGGCTGCAGTTGGTTCATTGTCAGTGCTAGAAACTAGCATGTCTNTATATATATATATATATATATATATATATATATATATATATATATATATATATATATATCTAAAGCCTGTATCAGCTTGGAGACAATTGAATAAATGAACTTTAACATACTAAATAAATGAACTTAAACATACTAAAATATCGTAGAAGCATGGTAAGTGATAACCATTAACCAATAAACCAAATGATTATGTATTTTTTTTATGGTTCAAAACCATTGGTATGGTAAATAAATTTCTTTACTTTTGTTATTTTGTACAAATCGGACATGAAACAGTGAGTTTTTCTAAGAAAGAGAAATCGAAGGTCAACTTTAAACATTGATGGATAACCATAACCCATAAAAAGACACATATTTTCAAACATGACCCATTTTATCCAAACGGGCCCCAGATAGACGTTGCCAAATTAAACGCCACACCCAGATCACATCCGAATACAATCCATCAACCTTTTATCATACCAACCCACCAAACTTCCCTCCATCTACAACTATAACAAACATACAAACCTGCATTAATAAATAAACAATATAACAAGTTAACAACTATACAATTTTTTATCTACATAAAATTATATTTATTTCCTGCTGGAATCTCTCCCTGTGTGTTTTCTCATTACTCATTCCAATGGAGTTGGTATAATCTTTGTTCATTTACGTGTTCTTACGTTAAAACTGTTCTCATTTGAGCGTCAGCCTATGCATATATTCTTAAATTATACGTCTAATCCACGTTTTGCGGTTGCAATATATTAATAATTATAATAATTTGAAATTTGTCAAACATTTACCTACCACACTAGTATCTAAGTAACTAACTAACTAACAAACTTTAATTTCAGTTATGTATTGTAATTCTGTTACATATATATTGTGTGTGATTGTTTATAGGTTGTTCCTGCTGTGAAAATGAGTAGTGAGAGGGGAACTAGGAGTGGTACAACTCTAATATGTGCTCCATTAATGGCGGATAATGCAGAGGAGATGGTTGTTTTAATGAATAAGGCTAAATTATGTGGAGCTGACCTTGTGGAAGTTAGATTGGATAGCTTGAAAAGCTTTGATCCTCCGAGGGATGTCGATTACTTAATTAAGCAATGTCCTTTACCTATTCTTTTTACCTACAGGTTCGAAAATTTTGAATGTGTGTTGATTTGTATTTGTTTTTTGTTGATGTTGCAAATTACAAAATGAATGTCGATGTTAATTGGAATTTTTTATGAATACTGTCTTGAATTGTTAACCGATTATGCTAAAAAAACATAATAATATGGATGTAGAGTGTCTTTTACATCAATTGAGTTTTATGAATTTTGTCAGTTAAGAATTTTTACTGATAACAGCTTATGTAGCATGCTGATGTAATTTGTTTTTTAGACCTCGATGGGAAGGGGGACAGTATGATGGCGATGAGGAAAGCCGATTGCAGGTGCTAGAATTAGCCATGGAACTTGGAGCTGATTACATTGACGTGGAGCTAAAGGTTACCTTCTTTATATAATTCAGGATTATTCACATAACAAAACTATTTCAAAGAAAATATCCCAAAAGAAATGTTTGTTACCGGAATTTTAATGTTGGTTACAGATGAAAAACTTTAGGTATTAGGTTTTGAAGAATATAAGTTGCAGATGAATTTTAACTCATGGAACTTTAAATTTTGTAGGAGTTTATTATGAAAAAATCAGCAATGATAAAACTTCTCCGGATTTTGTGAAGTCAAATAGGCTTGTTAGTAATATAAAAACTACAAAGTGAGATCCGTAAGAACTTCAGTTACTGTCAGGCCCACTAACATTGCAATGTACATCAAGAATCTGACTGCATTTTCATTTATCACATGTAGTACTGTACTGTGATCTTATATATATATACATTTAGTTTGAAAATTTGTAGGCATCATCTATTTTCTTTCTGATATTTTGTTGGTATGATGCACTGGAATGCCCAGAAGTTTAAACTATTCAAATTGCTATCATTTTCATGAAGGCTGCTGATAAGTTCAACACTTTAATTAGCGGAAAGAAGCCTGCAAAGTGCCAACTCATTGTTTCTTCTCACAACTATCAATATACTCCATCAGTTGAAGATCTTGGGAATCTTGTGGCTGTTATACAAGCAAGCGGAGCTGACATAGTGAAGATTGCTACCTTTGCCTTGGATATTACCGATGTGGCACGCATTTTTCAGATTACAGTTCATTCGCAAGTAAGCGGAGGCGTAAGTATTGTTGTAAATCTATGTGTTCATCGGTTTCTTCTTACATTTGCTCCTTGTCGGTTTTAAAGTAAGTCACTGTAATACGCCAGAATAAGTTTAGGAATCTAGGGAACAAGCATTGACAAATAAAAGGGTGTCAGCATGCTGAAAACGTTTGTATAAAATTGTTATAAAGTTGGAATTCAGACCTTGTGTTGTATCCTCATTCTTTCTCCATCATCTCAGCCGAATCATATAAAATTTTCTGCTATCAGCTATTTCCAGATGTAGCACATTTTAAAGTTCATTTGCAAGGGATACATTCCTTTTGTGCCTCCTTATTTTTATGCTAGTTTAATGCTGTGAATGTTAGTTATTATATGATGTTCCAATTGATCCTTTCAGGTTCCCATAATAGCATTGGTTATGGGGGAGAGGGGTCTGATATCTCGAATACTTTGCCCGAAGTTTGGAGGATACCTCACTTTTGGCACCCTTGAGTCAGGAGTAGTATCAGCTCCTGGGCAACCCACAATTACTGATTTGCTGAATTTATACAATTTTAGACAAATTGGGCCTGATACAAAGATATATGGTATAATCGGAAAGCCTGTTGGCCACAGCAAATCTCCCATTTTATACAATGAAGCATTCAGATCAGCTGGGTTTAAAGGAGTTTATGTGCATCTCTTGGTTGATGATTTGCAAAAATTTCTCGGAAGTTATTCATCTACAGATTTTGCTGGTTTCAGGTCAGTCTTTTAAAAATAGTAGTAGATTGAACTGATAAAAAAAATCTGAATATCAATAATTGCTTAGATTCTTCTTCAGCTTTCTGCAGTTTTGATTTTATTAGGTTTGAAATATAGATGCATCCACAGCCCTTATTTATGATAACGTCTTCTTTTCTTCACTTATTACCACTTTTTTCTCTTCTCTTTTGTACTGATTTTACTGGCATCTGATTGACAGTTTTTTGTTCTAATGCATCTCTCTTTCCAAATGTACTAAATATTCTATACACTTTCTGTATATTATTTGTAGCACAAGAAAATTAGAAAAGTAAAATTTAGCTCTCTTTTGATTGCATTATTTTACAATTGTTCTGTGTTCTGTACTCTTTGTTCTTCGATTCACTGCTCATTCTCGGTGTAATTTCCAATATTGATAAGGAATTCTCAGCAGATGTACTGGTATAGGAAAGAGGATGAGGCTTAAGAAATATGACATGGCCACTAATATAGGTGCTTGCCATCTTTTGCTGCCTTTTGTCTTATGACATACTAATCTATCACTAATGAAGCTTGATGCACCTATAAAGGCACCATGCTATCATCTACAACAACTTCCTCCAATGTCTCGGCAAGCAAAATGTAATTTTTGCACAAGATGAATGGTCAAACTCATTTTTATTAAAACCAAGGAATACAATTTTACTTTGATGGCAACAAATGCCTTCCAAGATGTTTGATACTGTGCTGAACTTTTGCACTGACTAATTACTGTACTTGGAATTCATTTCCTGTAATATTCTGTCATTAATGCTTTAATGAAACAATACAGGTAATCAAAATTCAAAGCAAATAAAACTACTATTTTGGTTTGATTTTTAAGTTAAGATCACTTTAATATGGTTTAGTTGTGGTATATTCATAACAACACTAGTTCTACCTATGCTTTAATGTCCCATACTATGATCCAGTTCCTAAATTTGACCCACTTAATTGTGTCCTATTTTTATTAGTATTGTAGCTATAGTTTATGAGGTGCTTAATTTTTTTTTATTGATTTCATCTGTGCTTTCTGTCAAATGCTTATATATAGCATGTTACCAAATTAACCACATTTGCAACTTCTGTATAGAGGATTACATGAAAATTGATTTTATGCAGTTGCACCATTCCTCACAAGGAGTCTGCAGTAAAATGCTGCGACGAGGTGGATTCAGTTGCTAAGGTAATAGATCATATTGTTTCCATGTATGCTTAATTGAGTAAAGGCGATCTAAATTCATAATATATTTCATTATTGATGGTTTAAGATTATATAAAGTTCTTTTTTCCATTTTTCTTGCTAATTCGAATTTACTATTTTCATTTTTTTTAAATTTATCACAGTCAATAGGAGCTGTTAATTGCATTGTGAGGAGAAACAATGGGAAGTTATTTGGTTGCAATACAGATTATGTTGGTGCAATTTCTGCAATAGAGGATGGCCTGCGAGGTTTCTTTTATGCTTCACTAGCCACACAGACCATTTATACTTGAAATTACATACTCAAATAGTCAAATTCTGCACGTTTTTTTCAGGTTCACACCTTATAGATAGTGCAGCTGGGTCACCCTTGGCCGGTAAACTATTTGTAGTCATTGGTGCTGGCACTGCTGGTAAGGCACTTGCATATGGTGCCAGAGAAAAGGGTGCGAGGGTTGTGATTGCCAACCGTACTTATGGTTAGATTCTTAGTTTTTTGCAAGTCAATTATAGCTCCTTGATGTTTGTCAGAAAAATAAATATAACTCCTTGATGTGTATATGGTGTTATTTATTCGAAGTATTTTGAACGTCTTCCCATTCTTTTTCTACAAGATCGAGCAAGAGAACTTGCAGATACAATTGGAGGACATGCTTTGTCTCTTTCCGAGTTAAATAGTTTCTGTCCCGAGGATGATATGGTTCTTGCCAATACAACCTCTATTGGGATGCAACCAAAGATTGATGAATCACCCATTTCTAAGGTATGGATACTTTATTATTCTTTTCATAGAAAAGTCTTGTAATTGTTGTTATTTAACCTTTTACTTTAAATAGTTATAATTGTTGTTATGAACATGGATGTTCTGTAAGGGTAATTTATGAAAGTACTCGTGAAGCTACCGAGGCAAGATTTAATCGTCGTTTTCTTTATTTTCACTTTAAATTTTGTATAAGGCCGAATAAGTTGTAGCACAAGATACAAAAAAAATTATTATTGTTATGAATTAATAGCATTAAGGACTACATGTTCTCGTTTTTATGAATGGTGATGGGAGATCAATATTTCTTACTGATTGTAAATCCAATAAATGCTGTATGTTACATTTTGACTTCGAAGATACTTGCGATGTTACACATCATTGTTGGTCAATGATACTTTCAATCAGTCCAACTCCAGTCTCTGCATCTAAGCCTCTGCATTCAGCTTTTATAAGTACACCAAATGGTGTCATTGCCCGATTCTTGAGTGTTCTTACATCTTACCTGTATACAAGTAAAGTTCATTTATCATGTTTTAATTCCTAATCTTATAGTATTGCAATAAATTAGCATGGTCTATGGTGGACGTTTAAAAAGATGCAAGTGGATCTTTGTTTTTGCAGGAAGCTCTGAAATCGTACAAATTGGTTTTTGATGCCGTTTACACCCCCAAAATCACTAGACTACTAAGGGAGGCTGATGAATGTGGAGCTAAAATTGTTACCGGGGTGGAAATGTTCGTTGGTGAGGCTTACGAACAGTATGAGAGGTTTACAGGGTTACCTGGTAAGTTTATTCAACACATCTAAGAAGTTAAGCGCTTATAAAAACAAAAAGTCCAAGTCACCCTGATATGACTTCATCTCTCATCCCTTCAATTGCAGTACCAAAGGAATTATTCAAAGCACATTATGGCTACATATTGAGAGAGGTTTGATTTACTAATCCTCTTCAACTAAATTGGGTTTGATTTACTGCCTCTGATATATACTATACCTGCATTGTGCAGGAAACAGTTCATATAGCATCCGTTGCCTCGAACTGAATTCAGGGATTCGAATCATTATTGGAAGCCAACAACTTCGTAGTTTGATTCGAAGAGGTTTATAATTTTTTGAATGTATTGGGGTCTTTTGGCCCTTATATATGATATCTCATTCTTTTTTTTTTTCCGTACATCCAGGGAAGCTTGGTTTGACATCTTTTAGCAGAATAAGGAAAACCATACATGTCCATCCTATATGTATCTATCATTTTCACAACTTGGGGCAAAAAGCATCCCTTTAATTGTATTAGATTTTATTTTGTAAACCCTTATTATATGTCATGAAATTGTGCACTACAATGCTGATCAGAAGTATTAGAGTGACTGTCATATTACTAGTAGTAGTAGAACAAGAACATTTATTTTTTTATTATTACTTTGCATTTTAAGTTCTTTTTCATTTATAGCAGTCACCATGTTGCTAGGCTAGCTTAAACATTTTTCCTGACATCTCTCAATAACTAAGAGTTGCATCTTGGGTCGTTTGGTTCAAGCTTAATTGTTCAGTTCAAGGCATATAATTCCCAATTCTCATTTTCATTCCCATCAATAATTCAGAAACTCCCTTATACAATAAACTTATGTAAAGTTCCTCACACTTACCTCAAACCTTACAAGCATATGAGTAAACTAATTTTCTTTAAGAAACTCATTGGCCTTTAAATAATACAGTATACATAGTTACATTACAGATCACTGACTAAAACAATATAGTATGCTGTGTTTTCCCTTCAAGTTCTTATCATACTGGACTAGAGTTTTGTGGAACTTGAAGCCGCCGAACAAAAAACCGAAGGTACAATGTGTTGAGACTTGTACACAACCCCAATCCTAATACTGCTGATATCAGTATTGCATAAACTGCCTTCAAATGAAACTGCAAGGAACAAAATTATTATGATGATTTTAGTTGTGATAAAGGATATTAAATACACCAGAAGAGAACTGAAAGATGCCCATGTGGGTGATAAGGCACATTTTGGACTTGATCCAATCCGTAGTAATCAATAGAAAAGGCAAATCCCTTATGATACACCAGATCCNTAGATGAACATTTCCGTATGTAAATTCAGGTGCATGATAGACATCGGTATTCCAATGCATTTCTCCCTCTGAATCAGAATAAATATGTTTTCGAACCTTCTCTTTAAAATTTAAAGTGGATGTTCCTGCGCGAATCTCAGCAATCACTTGTTCTGATTCTACATATTGATCATTTTGAACTAAAAGAAAACTCTTGGGTGGAATATTCACATTATGTAGAATATCCTCACTTTCAATAGTTACATACAAGTCTATAGAACATAGAAAAGCAGGATGCCCATGACGTGTACGTGTCGGATGAACCAAATCCTCATTGAATTTTATTTTTCCATTAGAAGGGGCTCGTACATGTACATGTTCTGCATTGGGTGAAATTTTTGAATTAGATCGTGCTACTTTGAAATCCGATGGTGTTTTTCGTAGCAGTTCAAGGGGTTAGTTTACTTTTGGACATGCNTTCAACAACTAAAAGAAAGATCGATTCTTTGGGATCCTTCCTTTCTTCAAACGGAACGAACAGAGATAGAATCAGACCGATTCCCGAAAAGCCTTTCTGGATATTCCTCAATGTCCCGGCTATTCACGGAACGTGAGAAGCAGGTGATTAATCATCTGCTTCCGGAAGAAATCGAAGAATTTCTTGGGAATCCTACAAGATCCGTTCGTTCTTTTTTCTCTGACAGATGGTCAGAACTTCATCTGGGTTCGAATCCTACTGAGAGGTCCACTAGAGATCAGAAATTGTTGAAGAAACAACAAGATCTTTCTTTTGTCCCTTCGAGGCGGTCGGAAAAAAATTAAATGGTTAATATATTCAAGATAATTACGTATTTACAAAATACCGTCTCAATTCATCCTATTTCATCATATCCGGGATGTGGTATGGTTCCGAAGGATGAACCGGATATGGACAGTTCCAATAAGATTTCATTCTTGAACAAAAATCCATTTATTGATTTATTTCATCTATTCCATGANCAAGAACGTAGAGGAGGTAGGATGGGCAGTTGGTCAGATCCAGTATGGATCGTACATGGACAGTAGTTGGAGTAGTTGGAGTCGGCGGCNGGCGTGGTCAGCGAGAATTAATTATTGGGGACAGACAAACCGGTAAAACAGCAGTAGCAACAGATACGATTCTGAACCAACAAGGCCAAAATGTAATATGTGTTTATGTATACTAGATATGACCTCAAAATAAAATAACAGGGGCCAAGGTCGGCCAGTGAGACGATGGGGCGATGGAATACACCATTGTGGTAGCTGAAACAGCGGATTCTCCTGCTACATTACAATACCTCGCTCCTTATTCGGTCCGTGACCCCTGGATGCCGAAGGCGTCCTTGGGGTGATCTCGTAGTTCCTACGGGGTGGAGATGATGTCGGAATATCCTTTATAAGGAATCGAGTTACATATGTAACGGATCCATAATAAAGACTGTAGTTCACATCGACGGGAAGGTTTGGCACCTCGATGTCACAAATTACTCGATTCATTTCTGTATCGCTCATGATATATATCATAACTCGGTTGAGAAAACATGTATAATGTAATACCCATATATTATATAATGTTGAAAAAAATATTAAATATTATTTTCTATAAAACATAAGTTTATATGAAAATAGGTAGTGTACATAAAAGGGATTATTATATCAAAAGTGGGGGAGAAATGGGGTAACAACTCACATCTTTCTTTCCGGAGAATCTGGCATGCCTCACACCTGTCCAGGAGGAAGAATACCCTCACTTACTTAAGCGGTGAATCAATTGCTCTCTTTTCTCAAAAACATTGGATGAAAATGGGTATAAGGGAGTTTATAAGAGTTTTGTAGTGAGATTGAAGATTTAAGGACACAGCAAACTAATTAAGGGATCTTTGGAGAATGATCAACAAGGGTTCCGATCAACTTAAATTGAAGTACAAACTAAAGTAACTAAAGTTTTTGAAGGTACTAGATTGGTTAAAGTTCAAGAACAAATTAGTAGAGCTTGAAGAGTGTGTTTCTTCTAGTCAATTCAGAGTCAGACAAGTTTCTTTTCTTTCCTCTTGGTGTAATTAGAGTAAAGATCCTCAGAGTTTTATTTATTTTTGCATCTCAAATCCTAGGACGTAATATATGTTGTTCTATATATCATCATGCTTATAATTAGAAAATTTTGGTGAGATACTAGACTTCAATTATGTCATTCATAAAATATATTGTTTTCCTTCTTCAGATTTTGGGTGAAAATAGTAAACCATTATTTGGGTTGTGTCTGTATTCTCAAGGCTAATACACTCTACCGTTGTCTTTATATATGAGTTCTGTTGTTTCATAGTTTAAATATTTGGTGTAGTTTAGTATTTTTGAAATGGGTTAAGTTGCAAATTCACTTCATAGTCAATTTTTATTTGATTTCTCAAATTCCTGACAATATTCTTGCTAGTCTGTTGTCTTAATATCAGAACTTGAGCTATTATTCCCATGTCGTTTAGCTAATATTTTATGTCTTTGAGCTATTACTCTCATGCTTTTTGTTTGGAATTAAACTCTCCGTGAACTTGAAGTCCCCACTAGTTTGGTTGTAATTTTCTTCTTCTTTCATATTGATCTTTTCTCAAGTCTAGTTGACCTTTTTGAGTGTTATTTTACCTTGGATTTCTCTCTTAACATTTTTCTTGGATATTCATTCAATAGCAACTTGTCGTTCTAATTTTGAAGGTATATTTTCTTATTGTCATTCCTATTAAATTTTTCTTCAGTTTCACAGAATGTACTTACTAGAAATTCTTGCATCTTAGTTACTTCTATGATTGCGAGAACTTTGGTATGCTCATTCGGGTTGAAAAGAAATTTAGGGTATACTTCTCTTTTTATTTCGTTTCTCTCCTGTTTAGCAGTAGCAGTCATGGTGATGGTTTTCGATTCTAAAATTTATTCTACGGATTTGTAGATATATATATATATATATATATATAATTTAATTGATAAGGAATGGTTGATTTTAGTTACTGTTGGAGGGAAGCAGTAACAAATTATATGGAGTATATTTTGAGGTCATTACGAGACCTTGATGTTGCGCAACAAGGAGTTGTATGGACTGATCACCCATACCATTTTTGGAATAAATATTTCCCTATCTTCAAAGTTTAAATTGTTTTGCGAGAGGCAACCCTCTATTTTTCTTTTATGATGAAAGTTCGATATTGGTGCCAGTAGTTTCTTGGCAGACACCACTTGTACTCGACATTTGGTTCTTGTTTTGAATTGTCTGTTTATTTTTCTCTTTCTAGTAACTTGATGAGCATCATTGCTCACTATCACCTTCATGTTTCAGTTAAAAAGAGAGGTTTCATTTTTCAGTTATAAAGAGAGGGAAGATCAGATTTTGATGAAGAGAAAGGAAAAGACTCAACTTAGGATTTGTGGCCAGGAGGATTTCGAAGAGTTTCTATTTGGTGGTTAACTTTTGCAGAGAATCAGAAGGTTTAAAGGTTACTATATTTTTTTGGTCTATTAGATTTCGTGCTTGTAGAAATTTTGGTTAACCTGGAGTTTCACTCTCGTACAACATGGTGTTATTATATGGCTTCCAGGTTTTAGTTATAAGATCTTGTAATGCTACTTTGGGATTTCTTAAGCTATAACTTTTGGTGTAAATTATAGTTTTTCCTTGGGTTTGTGAGTGCTATTTTTAGGTTGTTATAAATTGGTATCAGAGCATGGTTTAGGGACCTATAAAGCGATAGAATATTTTGGGAAAATGGAGGAAATTAAGGAAGTAAAGGATTAAAGGATAAATATATGATTCATAAAATCTAGTTTAGTTATGATTTTTGGAAATCATGGTGAGAACTAATAAAATGAATATAAATTTGTGTAGATGGATTTTGTTGAAATTGTGCTTGAGCTGCTGCAACATTGTTATGCTGGAATTTAGATATTTATTTTTAGGGAAAATCAATTGATACGTCCCTGAACTATTCCGGTTTTATTGTTCAGGTCCCTGAACAATAGATTCCATATTTCGGGTCCTTTAACTATTAAATTATTTAGTCCAAGTCCTTTAACTATTAAATTATTTAGTTCAGGTCCTTCCGTTGAAAAAATAGTAACAGACGTTAAAATATTGCTTATGTGGCTGGTTTTTTTACATGTCATACATGATTTGGACAAAACGTGATAAAAAACAGTTGACCCGTTATTATGTATTAAAAAATAAATATAAACACATGGTTACATTATTAAGGAGATTAGGTTTCTATGTATTGAAATTAGGGTTTAAAATTAATTTGGGGATTCTTAATTAATCGTGAAAATCTGAGATTAAAGACTATCTCAACAATTTTGTTATCTTTAAGATTATTATTTTTGTAGTTATAAATAAAATTAAGATTTGTAATTTAGGGATGAGATAAATAGTTATAGGAATGGTGTGAATAGAACTAGGGTTTGTAATTGTGAATAAATGTTTAATTATGTGGGTTTGTGGATATAGGTATGTATTATTATGTGTTTGTTGTATTAGCTTTATTTTTTGAAATTTTCACCTTGTATTTGATTTTTGTAGAGGAATTTGGTGGATATATATGTGTAGGTGGTTATATGTGTGTGAGATATTAAATTAAAAATATATAAGTAATAACAAAGATTAATATTTTATAATAATATGTTAAGTTAGAAATGAGTTGTTAAAACACTTACCACTTCAGCAGGATTTTAACGCTCGTTAGATTTTTTTAACGGAAGGACTTGAACTAAATAATTCAAAAGTTAAAGGACCCGAAATGTGGAATCTTTTGTTCAGGAAATTAAACAATAAAATCGGAATAGTTCATGGATGTATCAATTGATTTTCCCTTATTTTTATTTCTTAGTTGATATATTCTGCTAATATAAAATTAGTGGTAGTTGTAGACAGTTAGTAGAAGTTGCAGATCATGCAGTTGTTCTCCATGTAGTGCCTTATTTCTATGACTAGCAGTTAGTGACTAGCAGTTGGTATTTCTGTGATAAAAACTCATGTTATCAATTATGTAATTCTAATGTCTTTCTATAGAAAATTATTTGTGTTTTTCTCTTGCATAAGACTCCAACAAATTGGTATCAAAGCCCTCTTCTTGAGGGACCTGTGATTGAAATTTTCATCTTTACTTATGGATTCAGGAACTCCATTTACTGCACTAGCACCACTAGTTTTCAATGGTGAGAATTATCATGTTTGGGCAGCAAGAATGGAGGCTCATCTAGAGGCAAATGACTTGTGGGAAGCAGTGGAGGAGGACTACAAAGTTCCTCAATTATACAATAATCCAACCATGGCGCAGATTAAGTGGCACAAGGAGAAGAAATCCATAAAATCGAAGGCAAGAGCAATGTTATCTGTTGCAGTCTCTGCTAAAATCTTTGTGAGAATCATGACGATAAAATCAGCTTTTAAAATATGGAATTTTCTAAAAAAGGAATACGAGGGGGATGTGAAAATGAAGGGAATGAAAACTATGAATCTAATTCGAGTGTTTGAACTCCACAAGATGAAGGATTCCGAGATTGTGAAAGAGTATTGTGACAAGTTGCTTAGTGTTGCAAACAAAGTAAGGTTACTTGGTTCTGAATTTCTAGATTCCAGAATAGTTCAAAAAATTCTTATTACTATTCCTGAAAGATTTGAAGCTACTATTTCTTCATTGGAAAACACAAAAGACCTCTCCAAAATCAGTTTGGCAGAATTGATGAATGTGTTGCAGGCCCAAGAACAACGTAGGCTTATGAGGTCAGAAGGGTTTGTTGAAGGTGCATTACCTGCTAGAGTTCAATCAATTCAAAGAGGACAATGGATGAAAAATGAAAAAGGACCAAAATCTGATTTTCCTCCTTGTAAACATTGTGGAAGAAAGGGTCATCCACCATTTAAATGTTGGAAAAAGCCAGACCAACAATGTGAAAAATGTAAGAAAATGGGCCACCATCAAAGAATTTGTAAGACTAGCACAATGCCGCAAGTGGAAATAGAACAAAAGAATGTTGCTCATGTGGCTGACATGGCTGATGATGATGAAGAAGAGCAACTCTTTGTAGCCTCTTGCTTTGCAACAGGTCATTCAAGTGAGAAGTGGTTGATTGACAGCGGTTGTACCAATCATATGACATATGATCGCAAATTTTTTAAAGATCTTGATACTTCAGTGGCTTCCAAAGTGAAGATTGGAAATGAAGGATACATTGAAGTCAAGGGAAAAGGCACAGTGGCGATTGAAAGTATTTCAGGTACAAAATATATGTTATTTGTTCCTAATATCAGTCAAAAATTGTTGAGTGTTGTTCAGTTGACACAAAAAGATTTCAAAGTTATTTTTGAAACAAATTAGTGTGTAATCAAAGATGCAAAGGATAATGATGTATTCATAGTGAAAATGAAAGCAATGAGCTTTACACTTGATCCATTAGAGGAGGAGCAAGCAGCATTTTCTGCAACAAAAGTCAATGCAGAAATTTGGCATAAGTGACTTGGACACTTCAATTATACAGCTGTGGTAAATCTGCAAAGGAAGGAATTAGTTCAAGGTCTCCCTTGCCTTGAATCTGAAATATCTAATTGTAGAGTTTGCCAGCAAGGAAAACAAACTAGACTTCCGTTCAAGCAATCAACTTGGAGAGCCAATGAAAAGTTGCAGTTGATACACACCGATGTTGCTGGGCCTCGCAAAACTCCATCACTCAATGGAAGTAGGTATTATCTAATTTTCATTGATGATTATACTCGAATGTGTTGGATTTATTTTCTTAAATTCAAGTCAGAAGTGGCTGGTATTTTCTGGAAATTCAAGCAATGGATTGAAAAGCAAAGTGGACATGAAATTCAAATATTAAGATCTGATAATGGTAAAGAGTATACTTCAGATCAGTTCAATTTCTTTTGTGAAGAGGCAGGAATTGAACATTAACTCACGGCTCCATATACTCCACAACAAAATGGAGTTCGCGAGAGAAAGAATCGTACCATAACAGAGATGTCTAGATGTTTGATGTTTGAAAAGAATTTGCCAAGAGAATGTTGGGCTGAAGCTACACACACTGTTGTCTATCTCCTTAACAGGCTGCCTACAAAAGCTGTAGCCGGAAAAACTCCTTACGAAGTGTGGTATGGTTGCAAACCCTATTTGGAAGATTTGAAAGTATTTGGATGCTTATGCTTTGTTTATGTTCCTCGAATTAAAAGGGATAAACTTGATAAAAAA
>QRFB01000604.1:72942-86662 GCA_008931105.1 Oenanthe javanica | reverse complement strand
ATATTTCTTCAGTTCCTCAAAGGCCGTTTGACTTTCTTCTGTCCACACGAAATTTTTAACTTTCTTCAACGTCTTGAAGAAAGGTAGACATTTATCCCCAGACTTCGAGACAAACCTTCCCAGGGCAGCAACTCTTCCTATTAATTTTTGGACGTCCCTTACTTTTTTTGGGGGTTCCATGTCGAGTATGGCCTTGATTTTGTCAGGATTGGCCTCAATCCCTCTTTTAGAGACCATCATTCCTAGGAATTTTCCCGATCCCACGCCAAAGGCGCACTTTGCAGGGTTGAGCATCATATTGTGGTGCCTTAGCACTTCAAAAGCCTCTCGCAGGTGCTCAATATGATCGGCCTTATCGAGACTTTTGACTAGCATATCATCAACGTAGACCTCCATGGTTTTTCCAATGAGATGCTTGAAAATTTTGTTTACTAGCCTCTGATAGGTGGCCCCTGCATTCTTTAACCCAAAGGCCATAACAAGATAACAAAATACACCAAAGTCAGTGATGAAGGATACCTTGGCAATGTCATCCTCGTGCATCCGGATTTGATTGTATCCACTAAAGCCATCCATAAAGCTTAACATCTCATGTCCCGCCGTGGCATCTATGAGTGCATCAATCCTTGGGAGGGGGAAACAATCCTTTGGGCATGCATCATTTAAATCAGTGAAGTCGACGCACATCCTCCACTTTCCATTGGATTTCCTGACCATTACAGGATTAGCAAGCCATTCGGGATATTGAATTTCTTTAATGAATCCAGCCTTCAAGAGCTTTTCCACCTCTTGCTTTATGGCTTCCTGCCTTTCTGGAGCAAAATTTCTCTTCTTTTGCTTCACCGTTTTTCGCTGTGGATCCACGTTAAGTTTATGAGTGATCAGTTCAGGGTTAATTCCCGGCATATCAGCGGCTGTCCAAGCAAATAAGTCTCCGTTTTCTTGCAAGAACTTTGTCAATTTTTCTTTCATAGGCTCTTCTAATGAGGCCCCAATATAGGTGACTTTCTCTGGTTCTCCTGGAACTAAAGGAATTGGAACCAAGTCCTCAGCTGGTTTCCCCCTTTGTTCTTCGTTTTCTCTTGAGTCCATGTCCTCTATTGGTAGGACTTGCCCCCCGGCTCCATCGGGTCTCAGGGCTGCCACGTAGCAACTTCTCGCCATTTTCTGGTCTCCTTTCTCCTCCCCAACACCGTTTCTGGTGGGGAACTTGATTTTTAAGTGATAACTTGAGGCTACAGCCTTAAAAGCATGCAAACCTGTTCTTCCAAGGATGGCGTTGTATGTAGAAGATGCTTTGACCACCAGAAAAGTTAGCATCTGAGTGACCTCTTTAGGTTCTCTTCCCACTGTCACGGGTAGTTGAATGGTTCCTTCTACTTTTGATTCCACTCCATTGAAGCCATAGATGGGAACATCCGAAAGGGTTAGCTGGGAATCGTTGTATCCCATCTTTACAAATGCATCATGGAACAAGATATCAACAGATGCTCCATTGTCTACCAGGACTCTCTTTACCTCTGAGTTGCCTATCAAAGGGGCAATAACGAGGGGATCATCATGAGGAAACTTTACCCCTTCCAGGTCTGAGTCATCAAAAGATATAACCGCCTCCGTCCTAGCACGTTTAGGTGCTTCTCCTACGACTTGCATAACTTCTCTTGCGTATGCTTTTCTTGAATTCCTTGAAGTCCCCGCAGCAGTGAGTCCTCCGAAAATCATATTAATAACCGGTCCTCTAGGTTGAGGATTCCTATCTCGGCCATCATTATTTTTTCTGTTATCGTCGTGCCTATCATGACTTCCATCCTTGGTGTACTTGGAAAGTTTTCCTCTCCTGATAAGGAATTCGATTTCATCCTTCAATTGTCTGCAGTCATCCGTATTATGCCCGGTATCCCTATGAAACCGGCAAAACGCATTCTTGTTTCTTTTCTCAGGATCAGACTTTAAGGGTTTAGGCCATCTCAAGTCTCGATCTCTTTCAATATCCATAAGGATTTGACTTCGAGGTGCATTCAGCCTTGCATATTCAGCAAATTTTGGCCCAAAGTTATTTTTCTTAGGAGGGGATTCGGAATCCTTATCCGTCTTGGAGTACTTGTCTCGGGCGTCATATTCTTGATCACCCTTTCTCTTCTTGTTATTATTCCCATGTGTAGCCACTGATATAGTGGTTTTCTTCATGCTTTCTTCTGCCTTGATGTATTTCCCTGCTCTGTCTTGGAGAAGAAGCATGTTCTCAGGCGGGTGTTTGGCTAGAGATCTCTTGAAATAAGGATCAGTCGTCCCCTGTTGTAAGGCTATCATAGCCACCTTCTCGTCTAAGTCTGGGACTTTCAAGGCTTCCTTGGTGAAGCGGTTCAGGTAGTCCCTCAGGGATTCGTTCTTTCCTTGCTCCAGATTCATGAGAGAAGCCGAGCTTTTTTCGTGCACTCTTCCACTTATAAACTGGCTTATAAAGGCCTTACTGAGTTCTTTGAAGGATCCAATGGAGTTGGGCGGCAACCGGCTGTACCAACGTTGGGCCATGCCCCCCAGGGTTTGGGGAAACGCCCTACACTTCACAGCATCATTGATAGGTTGTAGTAGTAATGCATTCGAGAAGGTCCTTACGTGATTAGCTGGATCGCCTGCGCCATCGTACACTTTGATGGTGGGCATCTTGAACTTACTTGAGATGTGAGCGTTCATGATGGTTTCGGTAAAAGGCGGCGTGGGATCATCAGGATCTCCGAGAGGCAATAGTTCAGTGGGGTCAGCCCTAGTAATTTCCGTTCTTCTCCCTCGCGGGGTTTCATCCAGTTCTATGACGTCGGGAGCTTCATACCTTGAGGCTGTCCTTCTATCCTGCCGATCTAAGCTTTTCTTTAATTCTTTGAGTTCAGCCTCGTAGGAAGCAATTTTCTGTTCTAGTGTCCTACGGGACTGTGAACGCCGGCTTCCTGCGGGCTCTTTACCAGGCCTTCTTCTCCTGGGATTGACATCAGTGCCTTCTGAGCTTTCATCATCAGTTGAGTATGGTCCTGAGAAATCACGGACATCTTCTCTACGCCCATAGTTCTGGGGTTCCAACCCTCTGATGTAAGGAGGGGGATAGGCTTGGGAGATTCCAAGTCTTGTTTGGGCAACAGTGCTACTGGGGATAACAATAGTGGAAATTTGGGCGTGAGGAGCAGTAGCCATAAAAGGAGTTTGAGTTACCTGGGATAGTGGGTTGGATCCATGGACGATTTCCTCAGGATTGGTGGAGTGGACGATCTCACTAAACGGACCAAGCCTTTGAGTATTAGGACCTTGGGTTCCAGCGGGAATAGTAGTGGTAGCGGGGACCTCGGTAGTTTGATTTTCATCAGGGGGGATGATAGCAGTCGGATCACCTGTGGTGGGGACAATGTCTCTGTCAGTTCGTCGTGTTCTTGCCATGGTTGATGTCTTCTTCCCACAGACGGCGTCATATGTTATGGAATAAAAACTAGGGTGTAGTTAATGCGATGTATGTCGGAGCTTAACGAGCTTTAATGGCTGAGCTTGTGTTTCGAAGCTTGGTTCTGCCCTCACAAGATGCCTACGTATCTCTGTTGTGTTTAGAGAATCAAGCAAAAACGTAGTTCTAAGAATGAGGGGTTAGGCCCTTTATATAGACGTAGAGAGTCTAAGAATTAGAGTAGGTTTATGAACCTTGATTGATAAGGTATTTCCTAGAAGGACTCTAGATCCTTTGTAGAAGCAGTTTCCATGTAGGAATAGGTTTCCTTGTAGTTGGACATAATTAATTAGCTGTATATTTAGCTAATTAATTAATTACGAATTTATTTGCTAATTAGGGTTTCAAGCTTCATTTAATAGACCTCCCGTTTGGACCAAACTAGGTACAATTAATGCCACATTAATTGTGTCTTTAGGGCTTAGTTTTTGCCCATATCAGTATTTACCAAAAATATTATCTTTTTTAAAGGTTTTTTGCGATTTTATTATTTTCTGATTTTTTTATAAAAATATGATTTACAACAAAAAAACAATCACGTGCAACTTGTTTTTTTAAATGAAATCATAAATACAACAAAAAAATAATTATTTTTACTAAATTTTAAAGTTGCATTTGTGATTGATTTCAGTTATAAATATGGTTGCAAAGTTGTAAACCGTATTTTTTTTAAAATTAAAAATCTTATTTTTACAAAATATTTTTAAAAAAGTTAATATTTTCACAATTTTTTATCTTTAGGTATTTTTCAAAAAATCCCAAAGAAAAATACTAAAATTGTCTAATAAAATACTAAAAAGGAAAGAAGAAAAAATGATAAAATTAAAATTTTCTTTCTTAAAACAGATAAAATTAAGTTTTTAATAACTTTTTTACACAAACTTTTTTAAAAAATAAGTTTGATATCTTCGATATTAATTTAACTAATTATTTTGGTATTTGGGTAAACATAAAATTTAAATACACTTAGTAATCCTCTCCGATTAGGTCATATATTTAAGTGATTTGATTTAAAGTCAAACAAGTCAACTCTGGCAAAAATTAATTTCAAATATATTTATATCAATATAAGATTTATTCCCATATTTAACAAATCATCCAAATTATATCTTCAAAGGAATAAATTCTACTTTTTGAAGAAAATTGATTAAAAGAGAAATATTACAAAATAATATTTCTTGGCCTCAAATTGCATTATTTATAAGACAACAAGTTCGAAAAAGAAATATCAGAGATTGGATATTTTTTAGAAATCCCGTGCTATATTTAAAAGTATTTTTCAAAGATCACCTGTATTGATCTCTCAAAATAAAAACACTCAAAATATTATTATTTTCTTAGAAAATATTAATACGTATTTTATTCCTAAAATAAAGTATTTAAAATAATTTTTCTCTTGCTCTACAAATATTTATTATTTAGAGAAAATTATTTTAAATACTCAGAAAAATATTTCCTTCCTCTCCAAATATTTTATGTATTGGGAAATATATTTTCAAGTACTTATTAATATTTTACATCAATAATTTGATTAGTTAAAACAATTTTTCTCTTACTACACAAATATATTATTATTTAGAGAAAATTATTTTAAATACCTAGAAATATATTTTCTAAACTCCAAATATTTATATCTTGGAAAATATATTTTAGAGTATATATTCTAGTCATAATTTTTTTTCAAAGATCTATCCATATTTACAAAAGACTAGTTACATTTTATTTGGAACCGAAACCCTATTTTAACTGTTTAAATCCAAATAAAATACTTCTACATGCTAGAATGACTTGAAACTTGAGACTGGTCGTTTAAATAATATTTTCAATGCATGATAAATGTTTCGTAATTTTTCAAGAACTTTAGTCCAGACACGAAAAACGAGGCAGTTGACCATACATTTGACTTAGTCAAAACAGAGACCAAGTGTTGACAAAAGTTGACCAAAATTACTAATATGTCATATTATAATTATTATAAATGCTCCATAATTTTTTCATAATTTATTGGGTATTTATAGAATTATTGTTAGATTAATTAACGATACATTTTACGTATTTATTCATTAATTGATACGTTTTGATTTGTCACATCAAGGATAAGATATGGCTGGAATTTACATGTGTAAAGTAGTTTGTCTTATTAGGAGACCAAATACTAAACTCACATTAAGCCACATCTCCCTCATCTACACAATATAGTTCTTTTCATCTCAACCACCCATTTCACCTTACTCCCTCTATAAATGCCAACCTCCCCCACCCATTTCAACTAAGCTAAGAGTCAAAAAATTATTGGGATTTTTAGAAATATTCAAGCTATCAAGCATTCAAACACTATCTCTATATACTTCATCTTTAAAACCTTCTCTCTTATACATATATATTCATATATATACAAGGTTTTATATACAAGCTTAAGATCCACCAACCAAGTTTACTCCCACCAAGCTAGCTCATCCACCACCACTTTTTAGCCTCCCGAAGGGCTGCCCAAGTTCGTTCATAAGCCAAAATCCGGCCGAATCTCTGGAGAATTTTTCCGGTTATCTCTAAAAGTGATATTTTAGTTTCGTATTCGAGTCTTACCGACCATAATTATTTTTAAAGCTCTATTCTTAACTTCATCTATTGTATTTAAACTCTATTAACGGATCTCTTTTAAGAGTCCAAAAGATTCGAACCAAGTTCAATATATATTTATCTCGTGCGAGAACAAAGATTTGAACAGGGTTCGTAAAAGTACTTGTCCCTCAAAAGTCTAAAGATTCAAATATATTTCGAAGAGAATTACTTTATCTAGAGCTGTAAACGAACCGAACTCGGACGAACTTTTAACGAACACGAACAAATTCTTAACGAACCGAACATTGTTCGGTAAGCTTATCGGACAATTTTTCTTGTCCGAACTCGAGTTCGGTAACGAACCGAACGAACACGAACAGTTTGCGAACATNTTAACGAACCGAACAATGTTCGGTAAGCTTATCGGACAATTTTTCTTGTCCGAACTCGAGTTCGGTAACGAACCGAACGAACACGAACAGTTTGCGAACATACCGAACCGAACCGAACACGAACCGAACACGAATAGTTCGGTAATTATATATATAATATTGTAAAAAAAAAATTGAAGAAAAAAAATTTATAAATATTATTATTTTTTATCGAACGAACTCGAGCTTACCGAACTCGAACGAACTCGGACGAACTCTTAACGAACTCGGACGAAAATCCTAACGAACCGAACAACGTTCGGTAACCTTACCGAATATATTTTATTGTTCGAACTCGAGTTCGTTAAGCTTATCGGACGAGCTTAACTAACTCGAACACGGACGAACATGCCGAGCTTACCGAACATGTCCGGTTCGTTTACAGCTCTAACTTTATCCCATATTCGATATCCCAACTAACATCTTTAGTGTTTCGTGAGAAAAACATTGATTAAAGTTTGCTTTTTATCCTGATCTCCAAAAGTTGAGTTTAGCCACTCTTGTTTTAATTTATTGCACTTATTTATTTTTGGCTAAACCATAAAGGAGACAAAAGGGATTGAACAAGATACTCTTTAAAGCTAATTTAATGAAAGAGTAATCTTAGTTTGTATTACTTCAAAAAAATGAGTTTAGCCACTCTTGTTTTAATTTACTGTACTTATGTATTTTAATTGGCTAAACCGTAACGAATTAATTACAAGTATACTTTTACATTTATATAAGTCAAAAGAAAGTATACATTACGAAACGTTAAGCACCCAAAGCTTAAAAAGATTTCGTACATCTACAATCTCTGAAATTTATTACTCCAGATAGGAGAATTGATATACAAGTATTCTTTGATTAACATTTATACATATTCAAAGAAAAGAATGTTGGTATAATGATATTTCAAAAATAATGTGACCAATATTTTATATTGGTAGATATATATTATTCCCCACTTAAATGAATATTTTATATTATATATTTATTAGTTTTATTATATTATATTATATATATGTACATATATATATATATACACATTGGGAGTTACATGTTTTTCATATATTTTATTTTTGATTTTAATTCCTAAAATTGATGATTCATTATGTATCATTATATGTGAGGAGTTACAAATCTGATCTTCTTCTTCCTTGATATAGTTATATATACAAATGTTTTTTATAGAGAGAAGACACCATTGAAAAAGATATAAACTCTCCTTCTTTTTATTTTGGGTACAAGTTTGTATAGATTCCAAACTATCACCAAAGAGTGCACTTGTGTGAGAGTGTTTAGTAAACCCTTAGGGAACAGATCGGCGATACGAATTAGCACCTCGGTCGCGCCGCATATCGTTTTCAAGGTAGTGGATTTTCTTGCCACGGCTTAACGATTTCTTGTTTATTACTTTTGTTGATTTCAATATTTTGTAGCCTTCAAATTCTCCTTTTATTCCTACAATTGAAAACGATATGTCTACAATGGCTACAATTCTAAACAAGACTTTACCTGATCTTTCTAAATTGGAGCCTCTTGACGGTAACAACTATAAGAGGTGGTCTCAAAAGCTCTTGATATTCTTTGAACAACTTGAGGTTGATTATGTTCTGTACCAAGATATTCCCACCGGAGTTATGGAGAAAAGTTCTGATGTTTCGTCTCAGCCTCAAGGATCGACACAACCCACTCTCTCTGAAACCGAAAGATTAGTTGCGGAAGAAATCAAGAAGAAGTACGAGAGGGACAACAAAATGGTTCGGGGACATCTCTTAAATCACATGTCTAACATGTTGTTTAATCTTTTTGTTGACAATAAATCAAGCAAATCCATTTGGGAAATATTGGAGAAAAAATATAGTTCTGATGATGCAGGGAAGAAAAAGTATGTGGTTGGCAAGTGGATAAATTTCAAGATGATAGATGATAAGCCTATCATGGACCAGGTCCATGAATATGAAAATATTGTAGCTGAGATATTGAGTGAGGGCATGAAGATGTGTGAGACTCTTCAAGATAATGTTCTCTTGGAAAAGTTTCCTCCTTCTTGGAATGATTATCGTAATATTTTGAAACACAAGAAGAAGGACATGATAATTCAAGAACTCATAAGCCATATGAGGAATGAAGAGGCTAATCGTCTCAAGGATAAGTTTGAAAATCTCTCTCTTAATTCTGTTAAAGCTAATCTGGTTGAATCTACTGTTCCTATGACAAAAAACAGGTTTAATGGCAAAAAGAAGCAAGGCAAAGGGAATTTCTCCAAAAATAATAAGATTCAGAAATCCAAGGCGGCTTGTTATGTGTGTGGAAAGACCGGACACAAAGTCTTTCAATGTTATCATCGACATGCCAGGATGTATGGAGATTCGAAGATCAACAACAAGACAGCGTCATAAGCTAATATTGTTGAATCATCAAATGTCATTACAGCAGTAGTTGTTGAAGCTAACTTGGTGGAAAACAAAACTGAATGGATCTTGGACACAGGAGCATCAAGACATTTCTGTTCTAATAAATCTATCATGAAGGACTTTGAGGATGCAAAAGACGGTGATTATGGCTACATGGGAAATACTACTACTGCTGGTGTTCTTGGTAAATGGAAGGTTATTCTTAAACTTACATATGGCAAAACCTTGTCCTTGAGTAATGTGTTATATGTTCCCTCCCTTAGGAGAAATCTTGTTTCTAGTACTATTCTCAACAAAGCCGGTTTAAAACTTGTCTTTGAGGCCGACAAGATTGTAATCTCTAAGAGTGGAGACTTTGTTGGGAAAGGTTACCTTAGTGATGGCTTGTTTGTGTTGAATGTTATGAATGAAAATGAAAGTACTTCTTTTGCTTATATTGTTGAATCATTGGATGTTTGGCACAATCGTTTGGGGCATTTAAATATTTCTTACATGAACAAATTAAAGGACATGAATTTGATTTCTTTTGAAAATTCTAAAATGGCCTCTAAATGTCCTATTTTTGTTAAGGCCAAACATACTAAGAAATCATATAAGCCTGTTGCCTTTAGAAGTACTAAAATGCTTGAGTTAATTCACACTGACTTGGTAGATTTTAAAAGTTGCACTATNTTGGCAGATTTTAAAAGTTGCACTAGTAAAGGGGGTAAAAACTATTATGTGAGTTTTGTTGATGATTACTCCCGTTATACTAAAATTTATCTCTTAAGATCAAAAGATGAGACTGAGAGTGCATTTTTAAAATATAAAGCTGAGGTGGAATTACAACTTGACCATAAAATTAAAAGGATTAGATCTGATAGGGGTGGAGAGTATGTTAATTCGTCTTTAAAAGATTTTTGTGAAAAAAATGGGATTGTACACGAATTGACAGCCCCTTACTCTCCTCAACAGAATGGTATAGCAGAACGTAAAAATAGGTCTTTGAAAGATACTATGAATGCCATGCTTTTAAGTTCAGGCTTGTCGAGTAACTTGTGGGGAGAAGCGGTTTTATCTGCATGTTATGTACTCAACAGAGTGCCCCATAAGAAACTTGACAAGACCCCATATGAGCTTTGGAAGGGATATAGTCCTGACAAGAGTTATTTGAAAGTGTGGGGTTGTTTGGCAAAAGTTGCATTTCCAGATTCAAAAAGGACCACAATTGGATCTAAAACTTTTGATTGTGTTTTCATAGGGTATGCTCAAGATAGTGCAGCTTATAGATTTATGTCTTTAAGTGATTTTTCTATTTGTGAATCTAGAGATGCAATATTTTTTGAGCATGTGTTTCCTTTAAATAAAATGTCTTTGTCATCATCTGTTTATATGCCATCTGTTGAGCCCATAGTTGACCATAGTCTCTCATCCTCATCTANATCTGTTGAGCCCATAGTTGACCATAGTCTCCCATCCTCATCTGCAATTTTAGATGTGCATGAACCTAGGAGGAGTAAAAGGCGTAGAATTGAAACTTCTTTTGGGCCTGATTTTTTAACTGCTTTTCTTGTAGAAGATTTTGATGTGAATATGTTAAATGATAACATTGTTTATTTTTTTCTTTTAGAGGAAGATCCGTTAACATATGATGAAGCTATGAGGTCCATTGATGCTAGTTTTTGGCAAGATGCCATCAAAAGTGAACTAGATTTTATTTTATATAACCAAACTTGGGAGCTTTGTGACTTATCTAAAGGTTCTAAACCCATTANTGAATCTGTTAAATGATAATATTGTTTCTCTTTTTCTTTTAGAGGAAGATCCATTAACATATGATGAAGCTATGAGGTCCATTGATGCTAGTTTTTGGCAAGATGCTATCAAAAGTGAACTAGATTCTATTTTATATAACCAAACTTGGGAGCTTTGTGACTTACCTAAAGGTTCTAAACCCATTGGTAGTAAATGGATCTTTAAAAAGAAATTTAGACCAGATGGCTCCATTGATAAATTCAAAGCCAGACTTGTAATAAAAGGCTTTACTTAAAAGAAAGGTGTTGATTTCTTTGATACTTTTTCACCCGTTACAAAAATTAGCACAATTAGAACTTTGGTGGCTCTAGCAGCAATCCATGATTTGGTAGTTCATTAAATGGATGTTAAAACAGCATTTCTGAATGGTGATCTTGAAGAAGAAATTTACATGTCCCAACCCGAGGGATTGTAATACAAAGTGAAGAACATAAAGTATGCAGACTTAAAAAATCCATCTATGNACTTTTCAATAATTGAACTGCAGTTGTGAGTGTCGAATTCTTTTCCCCCTGTATGTTGACTTGAGTTGACTTTGAGAATCCTTTGGATATATTCTATGTGTCGAATTTTGATACCTTGTATTTTACCTTAGAAAATATTCCTGTGTGTCGAATTCTGCAGTCACATGTAATTTCCTTGTACATAAAAGGTGGGTGTCGAATTTCTCTCCCATGTAAGCTAGGTGTCGGTTTCCATGACCATGTATCTGCCTTAAACACTTCAACAACTAGGTGTCGAATTCTTGTANATCTGATTCATGCTTGTACCATAAAATGCTTGAGTCTTCTTGTGTCATTATTTGTCTCTATGTTTATGACATGCTTATAGTTANAATTCTTGTACCTTGAATACCCTAGGTGTCGAATTTCCTTCATTACATGGCTAGGTGTCGAATTTCAAGTGCATAGACTCTAGGTGTCGATTTCTTGACACAGTACAATACCACTTGAATTCTTTTTGTCATTGCAAGGCTATGTGTCGATTTTCTTCNGATATTTCTCTCTAATATGTTTGAGATGAAGGATTTGGGCGAAGCTGATGTGATACTTGGTATTTGTTTAAGTAAATTTAATGGTGGTTATTCTTTGAGTCAGTCTCATTATGTGGAATTTTTTTGAAAAAGTTTGACTCTTTTGATGTTTTGCTTTGTAAGACACCTTATGATGCTGGTGTGGAACTCGTCAAAAATAATGGGCCAAGTGTCTCCCAAGAGAAATATGCTAAACTTATTGGGAGTGTGATGTTTCTAATGAATTGTTGTTAGGTCCCGAAAGTATCGTAGAAGGGGGGTTGAATACGATACTCACTAAATTAAAAAATTCTTTCGAATCTTTTGCGGATATATAATTTAGAGTTCGGTTAGTGGTTCGAGTCCTTGAGTGTTTAGGAGGCTGGCTTACTAATTTTCTGTGTTTATGATNTAACTTCACTGGAATCTTTTCTGGTACTTCGACAACATCTTCATTACTACCACAATCTTGAATACTTCATTCTTTGTTCTTCACTGACATTTGAACATTTTACTGAACATCTTTCAGTGACTATAACTACAAGACTGTAGCTGTCTTCTGTAACCTTTGTCTTCACCCTTCTAGATTCCTATGCTTCAAACACTGTCTATTTTCAATCAATGCTATTACACTGAAATCTTTTAGTGGCACTGCTATACTGAATCTTCAACATATCTGAACCCCTGAAAGTCTTTAAACATTATTCTTCACTGAGGCATGAACATATAAATGAACTTCTTTCAGTGACCTGTAGTAGACTTCAAAACTTCTTCTAATGTNAAGTATCGTAGAAGGGGGGTTGAATACGATACTCACTAAATTAAAAAATTCTTTCGAATCTTTTGCGGATATATAATTTAGAGTTCGGTTAGTGGTTCGAGTCCTTGAGTGTTTAGGAGGCTGGCTTACTAATTTTCTGTGTTTATGATTAAACAGTATAGATCTAGAAAATTAGCAAGTAATTAAACGAGACAGGTTTCGGGAAATATTACTTTCGTATTAATCCCTGAGGTTTTGCTACACCCAGTTAAATCAATAACTGGCTTCCAAAGAACAAAATAGTTCTTTGCTTCTATAAAGAGATATGACTGANTTCTGAACCCCTGAAAGTCTTTAAACATTATTCTTCACTGAGGCATGAACATATAAATGAACTTCTTTATTTAACCTGTAGTAGACTTCAAAACTTCTTCTAATGTCTTGATTCACTGTATTTGCCTTGTCTTCATGTCTTGCTGATTTCTGTGTAATCGTAGTATTATTTACTTGTCCTGTTCTAGTGTTGAGTTATCACGATTACTATTTATACAGCTTCGTCATTTCCAACAATCTCCCCCTATTTGATTGTTAAACTTTAGCAAACAAATCACCTAGGGAGGATAACTCAACTAACAACTAGAAAAAGTAATCGTCCGAGACTTGTAAATAATGCTACTGGTTTTTCTGGATCAAATTCTGCATTTCCAGATTTATTGTGTGACTAAAATGAAAGATGCTTGTTCTTCTGACACTGAGCTGATATTCAAATTGTATCATCTTCATTTTTGTCTGTTTGAGCTCTCTCCGTTTCAAAATCCTTCAGTTTGAACTTAAAGAACTTATCATGNGAATACTGAACATAGCTCAAATAATGTTCTCCCCCTAAGAATGTGATTCTCCTTCTTTTTCTTATTCTCCCTTTAGAAAATCAATGGAAGTGTCAATTCTTTTCTATTCTTCCCACTTGGATTATGAATCCTCTTCTGACAACTCCTTTCAAGTATAGGATACAGTTTCTTGATTCTCCCATATTTCTGTTGTTTCCCCTCAGGATCAGAAGATAAGATTTTCTTCTTTTTCTTGTCTAAAATCTCCCCCTAAGGATATTAACTTCCAAAGATACGAAGGATCTTCCCTTAAGGATCTAGGATACGAACCCCTTTAGAATATTAACTTTTACGAAGGATACGAAGATAAGACTTGATTAACTTCTCATTTTTCTTACTATAACTTCTCCCCCTTAGTTGAGGAATCCTCCAAAGGCCCACATTTGAA
>QRFB01000604.1:54509-71294 GCA_008931105.1 Oenanthe javanica | reverse complement strand
ATATATATATATATATATATATATATATATATATATATATATATATATATATATATATATATATATATATATATATATTAGATTAGCTCATACAATGAAGATCCTAAAAATTCTCCAAGAAATTCGAACTTCAAACTTTATCCAAACAGTTTCTGCGCTCCCAGTAACGGCTTGTTGAGAGACTCTGTTTTCCTGCTGTTAGCTTGCAGTACCTGTTATATTGATAATGTATATCAGTAAGCTAATTTCCTGCAAAACCATATTAGTACACATAGTAACAACTTGCTATTTTTTATCAATTTCAAGTTTTCAGCTTGCTCACAGTGATCATCAAAATCCAAAAGGGTTTCAGGGTGCATTCAAATAATGGCACTTATTATGTCAAGTCAGGGTACCATTTTTTACAGGGAAAAATAAATAGATTAGGGCAGATTCCTCAGTCACAAGGCTGGAGAAATTATGGAGGTTGAATGTACATCAGAAACTCAAAATATTATTATGGAGAGTCTGTAGGAATAACCTATTAGTTCGTAATTTGCTTCAAAGTAAGGGAGTTTAAACTCCTATTCCCTGTTTGACGTGTGACACAGACATTGAACATTTGCTCCACTTGTTTTTTGATTGTAAATATGCACCGAATTACTGACAGTATAAAGGTCTCTCTTTTGATATGGAACATGTTGAATCAAACCCAGCTGTTGAATAAACTTAGTTATGAGTCTCATGAGTTTTTGACTAACATTGCCGGAGTTCTTTAGGGCATATGGTTCGCTCATAACAAAAAGGTATGGGAGAATCTGTTAGGTCCAAAATCATCATAGAATGGGGGGTTGAATATGATTTTGGTAGTTTTTCACTTTTCATTGTGGATTAAGATTTGTGTTCTTGAGTCTTTGAGATAGAGAAATGGTAATCAAACAAACACAAGTGATTCAGGGAAATATAGGTATATTAATAAATCCCTGAGGTGCTACACTCTAATCAATTGATTAGCTACAATGGTTACAATCAATACGTATCAATAAATAAAGATGAAAATTTATGGTTCGTGTTTAATGGAGCTTCTGTGTTTTGTTGAGAGTATTGAAGACGATGCACACTGATGCTTCTGTTGTAGAATCCCATATACAGTGTAGGCTTTAAAATCAATTGACTTGATTTCTTCACAATGGATTAAGTATTAAGTTGCGCTTGACATAGATAACCTCTTGTATGACATCAAGTGGCGCCTATAGACTTCAAGTTACGCTAATATGCACTTAAATTGTGCTTGCACTAAGGTTTCTCTGTAGAGGCGCAAGATATGACTTGCCTTTTTATTCTGGTCCACAAGTTGCGCCTGCAGAGATTAAACCTTGTTAGACTTCAATTTGCACCTCAAATTGCGCCTTATACAAGCTTTTCCATGTGCAACTCCAAGTGGCGCCAATTGACTTCAAGCTGCGCCATTGACCACAAGTTGCACTTCTCTCATACATAGGCCTTGTTAGTAATTTAAATAATCTCCAAGTGGTGTCTGGACTACATAAGATCACCACATACATTGCTTGTAGAGTATAAGAACAACTTATGTTAATGGTGTCTTTTGCCTTGGAGAAATTCTTGATGCCTTGAGTATTTACCACTTTGTTTTGACCTTCAACATGCATCATGAATTCAAGATAGCTTCGGTCTAGAATGTCATCAGTTAAAGTCATGTTATGCAGAGTGGATGGCTTATAGTATTTGACCACTGGAGGATTAATGAATGCTTCAACACTAATCTCCTTGATTTCTTTATCAATACGATATCTCATTAGTTCATTCACCTTATGTCCCCCTGTTATCACTTTCCTCATCAACACATAAAACTCTACTATATTCATCTTCTTGAAGCTTCTAGTTGTTAGAACCCTTGAGCCAGGTGTTGTGAAATTGATATGCATTATCCATCCAATTTTCTGAGCACTAACTAACACATTGGTCACTTCATCGCTGAATTTCTTATAGAAGGTGTGGATGTTTGGATAAAGAAGTCACAGCTCTCTAATTCTGTCAAGAACATATCGATCTTCTCTTTTATTGAGACTCAACCCTCTTTTACCAAGCAGAGTTCTGGCTTCATTTCACTCCTTGCCTACTTTTCAGATCACATTTTTTGCTCTTTCTCTCATTTCCTTTTCTCTTCTTATTCTTTCAAGCCTCCTGTTCAATAGATCTTGAGCTTCTTTGAAGTTTTACGATATTATTTCATCGACATCACTGAATAAGCAATCGGTGTGGAATGTAAATTCATCAACAAAATTATCTTCCTCATGAACCCCTTCAGCTTCAACAACTTTTTCTAATGGAACAAAAGGTTCATCTATCTCTCCTTCTTCTAATATTCTAGCATCAGGCTGGAAGAAGACATCAGACTCCCCCTGAGTTGAGTACTCCAAAATCATCTCATCAGTTTCAACTTTCTCTTTTTCTTGAGCCACTTTCTCCCCCTCATTTGGGTTATCCTCCTGAGTAGTTGACTACCGATGTAACAACTAATTGATCAATGCTTTTATGTCCCTTATCTCTGTTTGTTGATCTTCAATCATTTGTTGTTGTTGTACTTGTACTTCTAGTAAACTGTTGATTATACCTTGCATTTCAGAAACTTTAACCTCCAGATTTAGAATCTTTTAGCTTTGTGCATATATGTGCTCAAGGTGTGAGGTCTGTATTGGGTTACTAAGTGTCTCACGACGTTCTATTTATGTTTGGTCTTCGCCCTCAACACTCACACTCGGCTGTTTGGGTTCAGGGATTTTATGATCACTCTGACTCACTATTACTATTTCGCTCCTCTCATGTTGAGCTTCCTTAGCAGTAACAGCAGTTTCTAGAGAATTCTTCACACCCAGTTCATCAGTTTTACCTGAATCACCATCAAGTGGATAATTACCTCGTGGAGGATTTGGTGATATATCGTGCATTTACACTATCTCATCACCAGACTCAGTAGTTAATACCACTTCATCGCCTAGTAGAGCCATATCTCTGAGATATAGGTTGACCCTTGAAATTAAATTCTGGGATCCCCGCCTCCCTCTATGGAGGGGTTGCCTCTCCGCTTCACCCCTAAGGGTGAAGAGAACACCTTTTACAAGAACTGGAAGTGTTGGTTCCAGTGTGGTCACCACATTAGATTCTGTAATGTGTGGAAGTTGAGAATCCGTGGTACTAGCTGAAGCCTATGAAGGCCTGTCCATTTCAGGATCTAGTTGATTTGGCTCTGCTACTTGAGTATCTACTCCTTGAATGGAGTCCCAGCTCCCTCTATGGAGTGGTTGCCTTTCCTCTATCCCGAAATTAGGAGGGAAACTGTCCTTAAAAGGACCCGGAGATTTTAAGTCCAGGGGGGTCACCACCTCAGACAATGTAGTGAGAGGATGATTAGAGTCTGTGGTGCCCCCTAAAGCCTGTGAAGGCTCTACTACTAAAGTAGTTGAATCCGATGAGTGTTCTCCCAAAATTGCCTCTTGCAGATCTAAAATCATGTCAACATTCATTTGTTCAATGATTTAAAGGTCTAAAAGAATTAGAGAAGTCGGGTTCTAGGTTGCAGATGCCTCAGGTTCAACAAATATTTTCCTTCTTTTCTGAGGAGGCAGAGTTGCTAGGGTTATTTTAAAAACATCCTGACATGGAGTATCATCTTCCCGTGTTTCGATGAAAAGTTTTCTTTTGATGGGTAAGGTAGGGAAGAGAGGTGTTTGATGTTCTACGACGATGGTTGGAATTGGTTGGAGGCTAGATTTCTCACCGAACCCTAAAGCCACTGGGGGCTACTGTGTGTGTGATGTCATTTGAGGCGCAGAATTAAGAAGNATATATATATATATATATATATATATATATATATATATATATATATATATATATATATATATTCAGCAGTAAAGAAATCAGACAAGTTAAAGTTTAGAATGTTACTTTCATCAGCATTTTCTTCTAGAGGACCAGGGATGTATGCTTGTTCAGCTTCTTCAACTTGCACTGCCTCATGCTGTTGTTTAGTTTGTTCTTCTTCTTCTTGTTCTTGGGCTGGTTATTTTTCTACAATTTCAACCGTCACTTGAGGCTCATCAGCTTCATTTGGTTGCTGCTCAGGCTCTTCATTAAAATTTTACTCAATAGGTTGATCTTCTTGCACATTTTACTGTTGCCCATGCCCTTGATCAGGGTTGTTTTCTTGTTCTACTCCCTCAACATTTTTTCCTCCAACCTATTCTTCCTGTGGAAGAGTAGCAAAATATTCTCTAATAGGATTGGTAAGTGGGGCAGGAGAATACTTGTTTGGATAATTCTCATCCTTGTGAAGAGATATGGTTGTTCTGAATTGAAGAACTGGAGCTTCAGCCATAAGACTTCCTTGAAAGGTCAAGAGTTAAGCTTTAGTCAATCTCTGGTTAAGGACCAACTGTAAGAACATTGGATATAAACAGAAGTTTTCTCTCTTTGCTTGATTCTTCAGAATTTCTTCCATTATCATCTGCCCTAAGTTGATCCTTAGGTTTGAAGCAACTACATACCCCAGAATCTGATTAAATTTAGTGATTCCATAAAAAACCCCTGTCTTCGGTGCCATTCCATGAGATAGGATGTTGAAGAACAGGTTCCACTTCTTTGTTAGATGATGCTTGTATATCTTTCATGGAAGATTGTTGTTTTCTCTGGTGCAGCGTAGCCACAAGAAGAAATTAATTATATCTTCATTTGATGGTTCAACCTCAAAGTTGTCAGTGGGAAATTGAAGAACTTGATTTAGATCTTCTTCAGTGATTCTCACATTATTCCCTTGAATTTTGAATATGAAGGCTGAAATACCATTAGAAGATGTATTCTGAGCTGACCTGTAAACCTGTCTTAAGAGATTGACATTTAACGGAGCATTAGCAGCTAAAGTAAATTGGACCATAGAATGTTCATTTATCCACTTAGCTAGGGGTCCGGAACGCCTCAAGTCATTTTCTAAAATAGATAAATAATTAGTCTTTTTAATCTCAAAATTACCCGCCATTTAATTAAAAATGACTGATAAATTTAACAAATAAAAATCCCAATTAAAGTCAACACCTATTTAAAAAATATGAACCACACACTAAAAAATAAAATACCTCGGATCGTAACGAAAAATAAATATGTTATACTACGAGATATTCTAAGCACAAATCTAATTTTAGATTAATTTTAAGACACCTAGAACTATATCAAATTGAGGTTACCAGTTCGTATAGGGTACCAAATGAGATTTTTTAAAACTAAACCAAATGAAATGAGGTTACTTACAAAATGAAGGTCTAGTAATGGGGTCCACAAAACTGGTCTCAAATTCGAGTTTGGTCAAGGATTCGATATGGTATAAGTCAATTAAAAATCTAGATCTAGGTTGCGCTTGGAACTCAGTCTGCATGTGTGTATCTACGTATATAAGAAAATGACAAAGATAAGAGATTAACATAAGTATACATACATATATATATATATATGCTCATAACACAAAAAAATTGCTTAAGTGGTAAGTTGCGCCACAAGTTGCGCCTTTACAGGGTAGCAACTGTTGTAGCGCAACTTGGCTACTTAAAGCAAGTCAATAATCCTAAGTGGCGCCACAAAGGGGAGTACCCTGTATGTGGCGCAACTTGGAAATTAACTAAGGTAAAAACCAAGTTGTTCCAAGTTGCGCATCTACAGGGTATCACCCTTATTGACGCAACTTAGGCCACTACATAGAGTTTTCACCGATTTGAATACTTTACTAATATTCAATTGATTAAAAACTCTCACAAATAAATTGTTAAAATAATTAAAAAAATATACCAAAGACTAGTATAGGTCAAATTAAATATGACAATTATATTGTGCTACTAATTTTAATATTCGTGAATTTCTCAAATATGCAAGATAATTGAATCCACTAATATTAAAATTTCTCAAATTATTCATTATTAACAATAATAAAATTAAATTGTTAAAATTATCAATAAAAATAATTTATACTTCTAATTATTTTACTTTTATTTTAAAATTAAGAATTTAAACATAAATGCTTATTTCCTTAAATTTAAATAATTTCAAATAATTCTGAATATTTAAATGCCAAGAATTTATCAATTAAATACAAGAACTTAAATATTTGACAAGATTCTAATTAAATAAATACTAGATAATATCTATCTAGCATGCACAAGGTATTTATTCAAATTAAAATCTTGGACACTAGAATATAATAGGTAAGTAAATTCACAAGTTATAAAAATATTGAAATTAATTAACTAGTGAATTTACCAGCACCAAATTGTATTTATTGATTACTAACAATTTAGTTAGTAGAATTTAACATCCCAAGTTCACCAACTAGCCTAGAGAAAGTAACTTAATCTAGTGGTTTGGTGAAGATGTCTGTAATTTGTTGCTCTGTAGGTACAAAGTGTAACTCTATAGTACCATTCATGACATGCTCTCGAATAAAATGATACCTGACATCAATGTGCTTGGTTATCGAGTGCTGAATAGGATTGTTGGAGATTGTTATGGCACTTATGTTGTCGTAGAATATAGGAATTTTATTAAGCAACAAGCCATAGTCTCGGAGTTGGTTCCTCATCCATAAGATCTGAGCACAACAACTATCAGCTGCAATGTATTCTGCTTCGGCTGTCAAAGTGGATACTGAGTGCTGCTTCTTGCTATACCATGATACCAACCTTCTACCCAGAAACTGACAGCTTCCAAATGTACTTTTCCGATCAATCTTACAACCTGTAAAGTCAGAATCTGTATAGCCAACAAGGTCAAAGCCTGTACCTTTAGGGTACCAAATTTCAAGATTCGGACTTCCCTTAAGATACCTAAAAATTCTTTTCATGGCTATAAGATGTGACTCTTTTAGATCAGCCTGAAACCTAGCACACAAACATGTAGCGAACATAAAATCTGGCCTACTTGTAGGTAAGTAAAGTAATGAGCCGATCATACCTCTGTAGTTTGTAATGTCAACCCTCTTACCAGGTTCGTCATTATAAAGCTTAGTGGCAGTTGCCATAGGGGTTTTGGTTATCGATGCATCTTCAAGACCGTACTTCTTCAATAGATCTCTAACGTATTTGGTTTGGCAAATGAAGATTCCATCATTTCTTTAGCTTACTTGGAGTCCAAGAAATTAGTTCAGCTCTCCTATCATGTTCATCTCACACTTACTCTGCATTAGCTTAGCAAATCTACTACACAATTGTTCATTAGTAGACCCAAATATTATGTCATCTACATATACTTGTACTAATATCATATCATTTTTATGTATTTTATGAAACAGAGTCTTATCTATGACACCTCTAGTAAAGTCATTTTCAAGTAGAAATTATGATAGAGTGTCATACCATGTCCGAGGTACTTGCTTGAGGCCATAGAGTGCCTTGAAGAGAAAGTACACAAAATCAGCAAATTCCGGATCTTCAAACCCTAGGGGTTATTCCATATATACCTCTTCTTCAAGTTCTCCATTCAGGAATGCACTCTTTACATCCATTTGATATACTTTGAGATTGAAATGTGTTGTGAATCTTCCACTTTTTCCACTACTAGGATCAGAATCACCATTATTATTACTTTTAGTCAGAGCTTGGTGTTCTATAACAACTTCAGGTTGATCTTCACCTTCATCTGAGTTCAAGTTTTCAAACGTCAGAGTTTCATTGTCATATTCTCTTTGAATACTTGGGAGCTTGTTGTCATCAAAAGTTATATTCATGCTTTCAATGACCTTCTTGTGATCAATCACATAAACCCTGTAAGCTTTAGATTCCAATGAGTAGCCAATAAATATGCCTTCATGAGCCTTAGATTCAAACTTTCTAAGATGCTCATCATCTTTCAATGCGAAGCACTTTGCTCCAAACACATGAAAGTACTTCAGTGTTGGTTTCTTGTTTACCATCAACTCATATGGAGTCTTGTCATAATCTTTGTTGATCAGGGTACGGTTTTGAGTGTAGCAAGCTGTGTTGACTACTTCAGACCAAAAACATAAAGGTACCTTGACTTCATTCAGCATTGTTCTTGCTGCTTCTACCAGAGTTTTGTTCTTCCTTTCTACTACTCCATTCTAGTGTGGAGTCCTGGGCACTGAATATTGTCTTGAAATGCCTTTCTCAATACAGAAGTCATTCAGGGTTACATTCTTGAATTCTGTTCCATTATTAGACCTTATTTTCCCGACAAGCAAATCAACTTCTAACTCAATCTTCTTTATGTGATCAATGATAGTTTGAGGGGCTTCATCTTTTGAGGCTAGAAACAATACCCATGTGTATTTTGAGTAGTCATCTACTATTACCAGTGCATACCTCTTCCTTGACAAAGACATAACATTAACTGGACCAAATAAATCCATATGCAGCAATTGTAGTGGTTCAGTGATGTTCAACATTTCTTTGCTTCTATGCGATGTTTCTTTGACTTCCTTTTTTCACATGCTTCATACAGACCTTCTTGACAGAATTCCATCTCAGGCAAACCTCTAAACAAATGCTCTATTTACTAAGTAGTTCATTGCTTTGAAGTTTAGGAGTGAAAGTTTCTTGTACCATAACCTACTGTCCTCTGTTGAAGCCTTGCTGTAAAAACATTTGACTTCACATTTACTTGCAGAGAATAAATCAGCTATAAAAAGATTCCCCTTTCTCACTCATTGAAGAGCAAGCTTATCATCTGTCCTATTTTGAATTGCACACTTCTCCTTTTTGAAAATTACATTGTAACCCTTGTTAGTGAATTGACTGATACTCAGGATATTATGTTTTAACCCTTCAACAAGAGAGATATTCTCAATGATAACATTTCCAATTTCCAAATTGTCATATCCCGTTGTGAATCCTTTGTTGTTATCTCCAAAGGTAATTATCACCAGTCATATGCCTAAAACAGCCGCTGTCGAGAATCCACATGACACGCTTGTTCTTATCTATGCCCTGCAACCACAGATTGATTACTTCTTCTTTGGCACCCAAACTTAATTGGGTCCAAGAGGCTTAGAGAATTTAACAGTTTAGCAACAATAACTGTCTTGTCATGGTCTTTCTCATCGACTATACCCTTATCCTTTGGTTTAGCCTTGATAGGTTTGTCTTTAGGCTTAGGGATAAGGGCTTCCTTCCTAGAATTAGGAGGACTAGAAGTCTTTGCCCTTATATGCTTTCTACTCATGTTCACATCTTTGCTAATGCGAGTACTAGATGAAGCATTCATCAAATTTATATAAGCAGACATGATGTTAAAAGCACATGGCATACATCCTACTTTACCGCATGGTTGATGAGAATTAGACATGACAGACATACTAGGAGTTTCAGTTTTTACAACTTTAACCTTTTTGCATGCATGCGTAAGATGTTAAGTAGAATTATAGTTATTGCAAACTTTCCTAGCAGCGTTGTGAGAATAGGCATAATCATTCTTCTTGTCAACACCTATTTTGCCATTCATGTTAGCCTTTTTCTTTTCATTCTTGTTGCCTATTTCAGTTTTAATATGTTCCTTAGGATCTTCAATTCTAACATATTTCTTAGGCAACTTGTTTTTCTCTTCTTCCTCTTTCTTTTCTGCCTCAACAAGGATTTCTTCTTTCATAGTGATCAATTCTTCATCTATGGGTTCTATGACAAAATTCTTGTATAGGGGCTTGGTGACATTTTTTAACACATGTGGAATGTCTTGCTTCATAGGACTTTCCTCAGCAATTGACTCCACATGTCTCTTTCCTGCCTTCTTATCATAGTCAAAACCTATTCATTCTTCGTATGACCTATTTATCTATTGTCTCCTTAACAAGATTAACAGATTTCTTATATGCCTGAAGTTTTAACTCTAACTCAGAAATTTTGTTCCTAAGTGCAGTTTCTACTTCTTGATTGCATTTGTCTCTATTCTGAAGGTATTCTATCTTCTGTCTAAGATCTTCTACGTTTATACATGCAAGTTCTAGTTCTTCATTTTTAGCTTCTAGAATTTTATTCCTTAGAACTAATTTAGCATTTTCTTCTTCTGATGCTAACATGCTTGTGTGTACATTAAACATTTCTACGCTAAGATCTTCTACAGTTTTCTTTTAATTAGAATTAGACATTTCAAATGTGGAAAGAAATGATACCTTTGATGACTGAGGTGATGCCTCTAAAGAGTCTGCCATGAGTGCAATATTTGCATATGTCTATTCTTCATCATTATCAGAATCATCCCAGCTCTTTCCCTCAGCTATATAAGCTCTGCCTTGATGCTTCTTTACCAGTGCATCATACTTTTGTTTCAGTTCATCATACGACTCATTTCTTTCCTTTCCTTGCTTAGGCTTCCGACATTCTGAAGTAAAATATCTGGTTCATTGTAGTTGTAGCACTTAAATTTACTTCGGTCTACCATTCCAGTCTTGTAACCTCCTTTGCTATAAGACCCTGAAGATGAACCACCTCGGTTGTTGTTTCTGAAGCTGGAACCACTGGAGCTTGAGTTACTCTTGAACTTGTACTTAGGGTTCCTTCTAAACCTGAGGTTCTTGAACTTCCCTGCCATATAGGTCATTGTCTTATTTTCTAGTTGTTCAAGTTCTTCCATTGAGTATAAGTCATCTCCATTACCTGCTTGAGCATTTTCAGAAAATTCAGCTTCCAAGAGCTCTTCTTTCTCAACTGCAGGCTTTTATGTCTTGGTCTTTGTATCAGCAAGGCTTTTGGCCACAAGTGTTGTTGTCTTCAACAAAGCTGTATTCTTATTGTCCACTGTCCCTGATCCATAAATGATCTGTCTCCGCTCTTGCTTCATTTCATGATTTTTGAGCTTTCCATAAAGAATTTCAAATGACATATCATTTATATCACTTCTTTCTCTGATAGAAGAGATTTTGTGTTCCAGGTGCGCGAGAAATGTCAACATGAATCTCTTGTTGATCTCCCTACGTGAATAGACCTTTTTATGAAGATTCAAGTCATTCGGTAATTTATTGTATCTCTCAAAGACTTGAGTGATACTCTCTCCAAGTAGTGACTCGAAGGCCTCATATTGGAAGGTAAGAATATCCAGTCTGTTTTTCTTCACTTCTTCAGTTCCTTCCATTAGCAGTTCAATTGTATCCCAGATGTGCTTGGCACTACTACAATTGATAACCTGATTGAGCATTGGAGTGTCCAGCGAATCCATTAGAATAAGTTGAAGATTATTGTCCCGAGCAACTCTATCCTTTTCAGAATTAGTGTACTCTGAAGGTACCTTTGGAGTAAACCTTTGAGGAATCCGTTCTTCGTCTTCTGAGACTATTTTCGGAATAAGTTTCTGAGGTACAAACGGTTCATTTTCCAAAATACCCATATACAGTGGGTTGACAGTCTTGATGAACATGGACATCTTCTTCCATAGGATGTAGTTTTCTTTGTCAAAGGCTGGGATTTTGATGCTACTGTTTTTTTGAGAACTCATTGTGTATACGAAGAATTTTAAATCACAAGAAAAATTAATTTCATAAAAATTAAAATTAATTCGAATAAAAAATTAAATTTCGATAAATAAAATTTTTAATTCGATTTCTTGAAGATTGATAGTCTTTAAAAATTAGTGGACTTAAAATCTTGGAAAAATTTGAAATTGAATTTTCTTTAAAAATAAAGAAATTTCAAAATAAATTTTTCTAGATCTAAAAGTACAATTTTTGAAAAACTCTTTTTGGATCTTGATTTGTAACTTCAATCAACAAGCTCTAATACCAATTGTTAGGTCCCAAATCATCATAGAAGGGGGGGGGGATTGGATATGATGTTGGTAGCTTTCACTTTTAATTACGGATTAAGATTTGTGTTCTTGAGTTCTTGAGATAGAGAAATGGTAATCAAACAAACATAAGCGATTCAGGGAAATATAGGTATATTAATAAATCCCTGAGGTGCTACACTCTAATCAATTGATTAGCTACAATGGTTACAATCAATACGTATCAACAAATACAGATGAGAATTTATGGTTCGTGTTTAATGGAGCTTCTGTGTTTTGTTGAGAGTATTGAAGACGATGCACACTGATGCTTCTGTTGTAGAATCCCACATATAGTGTAGGCTTTAAAATCAATTGACTTGATTTCTTCACAATGAATTAAGTGTTAAGTTGCGCTTGACACAGGTAACCTCCTGTATGACATCAAGTGGCGCCTATAGACTTTAAGTTGCGCCAATATGCACTTAAGTTGCGCCTGTACTAAGGTTTCCCTTTAGAGGCGTAAGATATGACTTGCCTTTGTATTCTAGTCCACAAGTTGCGTCTGCAGAGATTAAACCTTTTTAGACTTCAAGTTGCACCTCAAATTGCGCCTTATACAAGCTTTTTCCTGTGCAACTCCAAGTGGCGTCGGTTGACTTCAAGCTGCGCCATTGACCACAAGTTGTGCTTCTCTCATACATAGGCCTTGTTAGTACTTTAAATAATCTCTAAGTGGCGCCTAGACTACATAAGTGATGCCACATACATTGCTTGTAGAGTATAGGAATAACTTTTGTTAATGGTGCGTTTTGCCTTGGAGAAATTCTTGATTCCTTGAGTATTTACCACTTTATTTTGATTAACTGATTTCTTCTGAATTAATAAGATAATTCTCTTCTTGTCATGCTGACGCTTAGTGCACTGGTCTGGTTCACAAGTGACTAACACTGAGTTAAATTCTCTTATCTTCTGTTCCTTTTCAATTGATCACATCTCAACTTTTCCATTGCTTTAATTCACTGAAACCCTTGACACTTATACTTTAATCAATGCATTTTCTTTACACTGAAATTCTTCTGATCTTTTATTCGTCACTGAGGCTTGAACATATTAATGAACTTCTTTCCTAGACGCTTCTGAAGACTTCAGACTTTAATATCCTGTAATGATTCATGTATGTACTCTGACTGCATGTCCTTCTGGATTCATGTGTTACATATTAATATTATTATCTGTCTTACTTCTTATGTTGAACTATCGTTACCTCTATTACATATTACGTTATATTATACTTTACAGAATCAAACTTTAACACCAACAATGGCTATGGACTAGAGCTTAAAGCATATTTCAGAGTGGAAGGAGGCACATGTAATGAACTTGAAATTGGTTCATGTCACACAAAGCAGCAATCAAAGTTGTAGGGATAAGTAGTCTGCACCTGAGGGAGGGATGGTGAAATTAAATATGGATGCCTCAGTGCACACTAGTGCACCTTTCTTTTCGGTAGGAATGGTTTTGAGAGATGATAACGGTCAATATTTAAGGGGCCAATGTTTGCGGGTGGAAAGTGATGTATCTGTGTTTGAGGGAGAGGCATTTGGGGTGACCGGTGAGTGAAGCTATCAAATGGGTTATGAATGATACTCCTCAACCTGTGATTATTGAAACGGATTCCCTCCAAACAGTAAATGCATTGAAGAATCAGATTCATTACCAGTTGGAAGTTAGAGATATTTTAGATAGAAGTCGAAATATACTTCTATGTAGAACTGTAGAAGTAATATCTCGGTTAGTTTCGTTAAAAAGCAAGTAAATAGGGTAGCTCACTTGAAGGCTAGAGTTTCTTGTATGCTAAATTGCTACAAAGTATTCACGTCTCCTCCGTATATTTTGTTCGAGACCCTTATGTATGATTCCGCTGGGTGTTGGCCCTATATGTCACAATTTGGAGAGAAAATGCCCTAAATGGCACACCCCGAAAAAATGGCCCTAAATAGCACTCCAAAACGCTACATCGTGTAGAGTTTTGAAAAAAAAAAAATCTCCCAAAAAACGCTACTTTAAGTTGCGTTTTTTAGCCCGAAAAAAATTAAAAAAAAGTGCAAAACGCTACACGAAACAGCGTTTTCACCTTTTTTCCAGAACGCCACACTATGTAGCGTTTTGGAGTGCTATTTAGGGCCATTATTACGAGTTGTGCCATTTAGGGCATTTCCACCTCAAATTGTGACATACAGGGCCTTTTCGCTTGATTTAATGATACTTTAGTTTGGTTTAAAAAAAATACAATTTTAAATTTCAGATAAAATCCGACCTACAAAATTTTGTAACCTAAAAAATGACTTAATTTAATAATAAAAAGTAGTGCTAACGAAATAATGAAAGATTACCCAACAAAACAAAAATAAAATGATGATGAGTGTTGAATAATTACACACTTTCACACTAATGTAAAGCACGCCTTTAGACAACAAAAGACAATAGTCATCCCTCCCCTTTTCTGCTACTAATACTACTCTTGTCAGACTCAACCCATCACTTAACCCCATCCTTTCTTGATTATATATAATATATATCATCCCCAACTCCCTCTCTATTTAGTCGTCATTTTCTCCGACAAGTCTCTTTGTTGCCGGAAAAACCATTTTCCGGCATGGCTAATAACCCAGGTGACGGTTACTCAGATGATTTCTTGGAACAAATACTTGCAATCCCATCATCTTACAATGGCTTGTCAAACCCAGATGGAACTTCATCAGAGACTGCTTCTCACCTCTCCGGTGCTGCTCAACACCCCTTCTTTCCCTTGGGTTTGAGCTTGGATAATGCCCCCCGTGTACTTTTTTTACCACCCCTTTTTACCCCTTTTCATTTTACTCCTTATTTATATATACATACTTGGTTCATTGTTGTGTTTGTGTTGTTTTCTTGTAGTTTCTTGAATTTTCCTTACTAGGGTTTTTTTTATGTGGTGTGTGTGTGTGTGTGTTTGTTTGGTATGCAGGAGAGAGGATCCATGAACATGGGGGGTATGCAGGAGAGAGGATCCATGAACATGGGGAATTTATTTCCAGTGTTTGAGCATTTACAGCCTCACTCTGTTCGACATGCTGTTCCTCAAATGCACCAGGTTGTACCCCTATATATATGTGTGTGTCTATCATTTTGTGATTATGATAATACACAATGGGATATCTTAGGTTTGATAAACTATGTGTGTAAGGATGATGCTTATTTTGGTTGATATTGTTTTGTTGATAAATTTTACAATCCGGATGATTCAAGTTTGGTTTGGAAGAATTTTGTTCCATGGCGATTTTTATTGACATTTTTGTGTAGTTTTATCCTTGTTTGGAGTTTGTGTCACTTAGACTAATGGAAAGTTTCAGTTGGATATGTGTACTTGACTGAAGAGTCTGACACAGGCACTCCACATTAAATTGATGTGCTAGATTCCAGTACCTTATACCCCCATACCCTTTTACGAGTTTTTATTATTAGAGCAAAGGGAAAATTGCAGACATCGACTAAAATCTTGAACCTGTAATTAGTTAGCCTTTCTGTCGGTCTGTTGTGCAGTTTATGCACTGCGTTGATAAATAAATTAGTGGATTTTGACCTCTACATTTAAGGTGTGGCCATTGTGCTCATATTGGGTGTATGGTCGGTCTAAGCATGTATGAACAAACGATCACCGTAAAATTTGTTTAGTCATATTAATGTCATAAATTTTTTAAAATGTATTACCAGTTAGCTGTTTGAATGCTAGAGAATCTGAAATAAGGACAGATGCGAAGNGAACCTGTAATTAGTTAGCCTTTCTGTCGGTCTGTTGTGCAGTTTATGCACTGCGTTGATAAATAAATTAGTGGATTTTGACCTCTACATTTAAGGTGTGGCCATTGTGCTCATATTGGGTGTATGGTCAGTCTAAGCATGTATGAACAAACGATCACCGTAAAATTGGTTTAGTCATATTAATGTCATAAAAATTTTAAAATGTATTACCAGTTAGCTGTTTGAATGCTAGAGAATCTGAAATAAGGACAGATGCAAAGCATCTAGATCTTTACATAGTTGATAGATCAAAGTTCTCTTTTGAGATGAGTCAAATGTGATTGTATTTTGATCTAGTTTGTGGCTGTGGCTAGAATTAAAAGGTTTTAAAATTTTCAAAGTCAAGCATACACATATAAAGTTCTGGTTTTACAGTGAGCATGTTGGCATTCGTTGACTTGTTGAAAACAAGATTTTTTTCTTATGTGATACTCTGGAAACGAACTGCTAACTGGCTTGGGATCTTGACATACTGTTGGTCCCATGCCACTCAGCAAAGTGGCTGGACACTTGGAGTGCATCATGGCTTACATGTATACTATATATGGATGTCTGTAGTTTATGTTTTCAGTCTAAGCTCGTCTCTTAATTGCACTTGCAACTTTCTTTATCCAGGGTTTTCAAGGACAGACAACTACAAGCACTGCAGTGACAGTGCCACATCCTCCTAACATGCGCCCAAGGGTACGGGCTCGACGAGGACAAGCTACAGATCCCCATAGTATTGCTGAACGGGTAACGAGAGTACATACACGCGAATACATTTATATCTTTTAAGCAATATTTATTAGATTTCCTTGCAAATTTCAACAGCCTCAGTTACTCTGAATGAATATTTTTTTGCAGCTGCGTAGAGAAAGAATTGCTGAGCGAATGAGGGCCTTGCAGGAACTTGTTCCCAGCTGCAACAAGGTTTTATATAATTCTATGCATGAGTAATCAGTTTATATTAATTTTTGGCATTATTCCTGCATATGTTTAGAGTCTTGATATGAATGATTCCACATCCTTTTCTTAAAATGTGAACCTCTAGAAATTTTTTAACCTGACGTATATTAGTTTTACATATTGATATCTTGCTAGCAAACATGAAATTTGGAGTTCTAGTGAATGTCATTACTCATGATGATAAATGAAACAACATCAAGCATCAACATGTGATATACAATCATTGACTTGTTTTATTGAATCCTA
>QRFB01000604.1:31416-53511 GCA_008931105.1 Oenanthe javanica | reverse complement strand
ATATAGTGTTCACTAGCTTGTGTGTGAATTTCTTTCCAGTGACTTTGTTGACTATCTGGAAATTTGGTTATACATTCTATTTGGTAGGTTCTGAGCATGAGTAGGCTGGGCGGAGCGGGTGCTGTCGCACAGCTTGTGTCAGATAGTCCATTGCAGTCAGTCGAGGTAACGTGTAACTAGTTAATTACTTCTTGAGACCGAATATTTGCCGCAGACGCCCTTTTTATATCTTTATTGCAGGGTTCTTTTATATATGCTTAATGCTTTTACAATTTATTTAGGGGGGCATGATTGACAATGGAGGTGACCATCCTGTTTGGGAGAACTGGTCAAATGATGACACAGAACAAGAAGTAGCTAAACTCATGGAAGAAGATGTTGGAGCTGCCATGCAATTTCTACAATCCAAAGCACTATGTATCATGCCAATCTCACTAGCTGCACTGATATATCCTACTAATCAGACGGACATCTCCATTGTCAAGCCTGAGCCTCCACCTCCGTCATAGACATAAAGCAAGCCGCACGTGCCTATGACGACTCCTTGACAGCGTTATGTCTCATTCTCCTTTACATCAAATCTTATCCTATAATTAAGTATCATCTTCTGTTACTTGACGTTTACGCAATGCAATCAAAGTTATATGCTACAACTGTACTTGGCTCCTCTCCCTGGTCCTTTTGGTCTTAAAGTCTTCTTAAACAAGGTGGTTAAATGGAAGATTATCTGAAAGTTATTTTGGTAAGATAAGTAGCAAACACTCATCTTGTGTGAAATTGGGTTTTCCTATGGTGGCCATTGGGATGCCTACATAAAAAGTATGGATTAGTTTATGGAGTATAAATGCTTTAGATGGATAAAGAAATGTGCCTTTTGGGAAAGTAGTTGCAGAAAGATGATTTGTGCTTGACTTGTAGTATAATTTAGTTAGTGGGAAATGTTTCTTGAAAGTAAGAAAGTACTGCTTTTCTTTTAAAATTGTAATACTATCAAGCCATGGCCCATACCTATCTGTCTAGGGATCAGCATATGGTGATTATGGGCCTAACTGATTGAAATACTTTCTACCTTATACATTGCATTTGTATTATAGGAACACTTGGTATCTGGTAATGAACCAAACTTGCATTATTACAAGCTTTTTGTATATATTTTAAAGAAACCGAGATAAACTCGTGGGATTTTCTTGTATAATTTAAGAACCAATATCTTCTGGAAAACGCAATCATTAACATTTTAATAGATGCCTTTATTAAATTAGGACAATTTTAGAAACTGGGGTTGCGGTTATGTCGCTTTCCCTTCCCTCTGGCATAGCTTCACACAGATAGCAGTTAGATAAGTATACTGTGGTAGTAGTTTCAGGATCCTAGAGAGTTAATATTTGATGTCTTTTTAGATTATAGGCGAGCATGATTTGGCAGGGATCTTACCCTGTCGCATTAAAATTGATACGAGAACATTTTGCCCTTGCATAGTGCATTTTAGATTTATCATCGTAAACTGTTTTCCCGATGTTTCGAGTTCAGAGTGAAAGGACTAGGAATAATATTAAGGACACTTCAAGGTTGGAAGTCTGTGAGGCTAGAGAGAGCATCTGCAAGGCATGTATAGACATGCTACAGTTTCTAACTGGCTTGACTTTCTCCTGATTCTTTGAAGCATGTGCTTCAGCCTGGAGATGTCTTGTAACTCGACTTCAGGAATAATATCAGCGAATTTGCGCTTACCATTTCTTGTTGCAATGCCATTGTCTACTGAGTGTCTAGTAACTGCTGCGCAACCACCATTTGCTGCTGGCAAAGTATCATAGTTTTCGGAAATAAAATCCTTGACTAGGCTTTTCATTAACTGCAAGCTTAGGACCTGAGATTGAAATCTGTTCATATTGCAGATGTTATCTGTGCCACACTCAAGATGCGTATTCTGGACGTGGATTCATTTTACTCACATGCATCTATGCTTTCATTAGCTCAACTCTATTAGACTCCATCTTAGCTTTCCTGAATAAATATCCATTTCTGCACTTCCAAATACAATCCATAAGGGATGTTTAAGGCATCACTCTTCATACCTTTTTCCATAGAGTTGCCCTAACTGTCGTCTGTTTACTTTCATTCTAATATTAGATTTAGGATTTGGAGGTGAACAAGTAAAATTTGCTTTACTTTTAACTCCTTTTTTTCTTTTTAGTTTAAATTAATTGAAGTGAAAATATGAGGTTATAAAAGTTTTCTATAAAAAATATTTAATGACATTTTTATAATAATTAATATCAAATTTTTATATTTATAAATAACTTTAAAATTTTATATATATTTTTATCTTATATAGTAAACTGAGATAACCCTAAAAAATAATAATTTTTTTATTTAATATAATAAAGGGGTTTTTTGAAGAGTACCTGAGGATAATTTTTTTTTTTGCACAAATACTGATTGTTTTAAAAATATTTTGCAAAAATACACTCTTTTTAAAAAAATTGCAAAATCACCATTGTTTTTGAACAAAAATACAATCAATCGAAATCAATCATAAAATGCAACTTTAAAATTTAATAAAAATAATTATTTTTTGATTATATTTATTGTTGCATTTTGAAAAACAAGTTGCATCCGGTTGATTTTGGTTGCAAACCGTAATTTTGTAAAAAAAAAATCAAAAAATGGTAAAATCATTAAAAAAAACTTTAAAAAAGTAGTATTTTTGATAATTTCTCTATAACAAATACATATAAATATACATAATGTCAAGTTTACTTCTGCAGTGTGTTTAAATTTTATACGTGAAGCTTTAGATAATCTATCTATTTACGTTTTTTTATAATAAATATGAATTTTTATAAAAAAAAACTACTTATAAATGTGAATAAAATATAATTTCTGAATTCATATCAAAATTCTAGTTTTAATTCTCTTTATTAAGCTAAGGGTACAAAATAGTTTCCAAATATTATATGGCTCTGATTGATTATAATTTTGTTGAATGTAATATATCATAATATATTTACATAAATCTCATCAATTAAAACTTTCTAAATTAACGCCTCACCTCTGTCTTGATATTAATTTTTTATATCTAATTTTATATCCCTGCCATTACTCTAACATAGACCCTGAACCCTTAGAAAAAAGCAGCGCTCGAAATAAAATTGGTAGGTATGTAGTGCATGTACTAAATTATTTTTTAAAAACCAGTCAAAAAAATTATTTTGAAATATTCCTTTAGTATCGACACGTTAATAAACGAATAATGGCTCTTTATAACATAAATTAGAGATAAAATGGTCAAAATAGCATAACTTATAAAAATGATCCTAAATGGCACTTCAAAACATCACATAGTCAGCATTTTTGTTCTTTTGATTTTTGAATACAAAACGTCACTTAGTGCCACGTTTCGTGTGTATAAACCCAATTTAAAGTAGCGTTTTATCCTAAAACACCATTTCATTTTGCATTTTGCCCTTAAACACTACTTTATTTTGCGTTTGAACTTCAAAAATTAAAAAAAAAATTGCTCAAAACGCTACACGATGTAGCGTTTTGAGTAAACGTGACACGAATTAGCGTTTTAGAGTGTCATTTGGGGCCATTTTTCCGGTTCGTACCATTTTGGGCATTTTATATTCAAATTATGCCACGTAGGGTCAACAACCGTAATAAACGGGGCAAGGGCATTGAAAGCAGGAATTGAAAAGGAAAGAAAGTTTTTAAGCATGTAAACTGCTTCGGCGTATTTAGAGATGTAAATGAGTCGTGCCGAGCCGAATTTTAGGTTGTTCATATTCGGGCCGGTTAAAATTTATCGAACTCGAACTCGAACTGTTATCGAGCCTAATATTTTGTTTGAATTTGGCTCGCTAGTGTTCACGAATAACTTACAAACACATCTCGCGAACAATATTCACGAACAAATCATTAATATGGCTCATGAACTTGTATTCATAAACATATAAATGTTAAGCAAAATAAATAAATTTAAATTCTAGTAACAAGATAATGAGTTAAGAAAAAAAGTTCTCACATTTTTAGTCCAAAGTCCAAGTTTAAAAAAGTACCAACTTGATAATTAATAATTTAATAAAAATAAGGAAATTTAAATCTAAAAAATAAATAAGAACAAAAAATAGTAAATTAATTTGTAAACTAATATACACACAAATACTTAGTAAATATATACAGTATATACCATTTACCGTAATTTGTAAATGTCGATAAATATGTATTCATGAATTTATTTCGAACTATATTTATGTGACAACCCGGGTCAAATCCCGAGTATTTTTTGAAAATCGAGTCAAGTCCCGACTTCCGAATCCGAAAATAAACCAAAATAAACTGGTGCAAGTGCAACAACTTGGGTAATCCACAAGCATACCACAGACCCCCAAAAGATCATGATTTGTTGGTGCACTTAGTAGTAATACTCTTACTTATATACTAAACAAAATATCCCAATCTATTCGATATGGGATTGAGGTGTTACAAACTCTCTCACTTAAATTCCTAACGTCATCGTCAAGCCAAGCAGATAGCCCATAGGCCTAGATCGAACCTCCCTAGCCATTGTGTGTTAGATATGAAGAAATGATGCTGTCAGAGTCTATCCAACAGAGTCTATTAATCAGAGTTTACAGAAGTTGATCAGAGCCTAGATGATGTCGCCAGAGTCTACAGAATTAGAGTATACTCAACCGACATAGTCTAAGATGATCAGAGTCTATTAGATGGTAATTCGATTGAAGACAGAAAAGAAAGTGTTTGTATGAAAGACAATTACCTTCTTAAAGCTATCTATTCCGAAGATAATGATGAAAATTGTATTGCTGTAATATTTAATCATTATCCTTGCATTATTTAGACATGTAGTGTGTACTATATAAACACAGTTTAGGTTTACATTGATGTAGTCGTTAAATAACATAATTTTCTCATAACCTAGCAGCTCTTAAAAACATTAATTTTTTTGAGAGAATTTTGTATTATATTTGTCAAAATTAATACAAACAGTATTTCGTTTATATACTTGTATTCTAGTTTCGATTGTTTGGTACTATTATATTCAACCTCCCTTCTATAATAGTCTAATTACTGGGTAACAATTGGTATCAAAGCAGGTAGTTTCGTTCAACCTAAAAGATCTCAAACAATGTCTGGAAACAAGTATGAAAGCATTAGAATTTCAATTCTCAAAAAGGCTGAATACCCTACATGGAGGGTGAAGATGATGATGTTACCGGAAGCAACGAATCCTGATTATCTAGACAGAATTAATGAAGGTCAGTACTTACCAACAAAGTTAGTATTACCAACCATAGTTGAAGGAAGACAAGTTCCTGAACATTACACTCTTAAGGACAAGAAAGAGTGGATTGCTGAAGAAAGACTGGAAGTTCTCAAGGATGCAAAGGTAAAAAATATCTTACACAATAGTCTGGATTCTGTAATGTCTAACAGAGTAATTGCTTACAAAACTGCAAAGGAAATCTGGGATGCACTGGAGGTTCAATGTCAAGGAACCAAGGAGATTAAAAAGAATAGAAGATCTGTTCTAATTCAAGAGTATGAATTTTTTGAGACAAAACATAATGAATCTCGAACTGATACATATGACAGATTTCTCACTCTGTTGAATGACTTGGCTTTGGTTGATAAGGTGTATGAGAATGAGGACTCTAACACAAAGTTTCTAAGGGCTCTACCTGAAGAATGGGACTCACAAACATCCTTGATAAAAGACAGAGCAGACCTGGAAGATATGACTCTAGATGAAGTATATGGAAAGCTAAAAACTCATGACTTAGAGTTACAACAAAGGAAGAACAGAAAAAGTGGCAAGGCAAAGATAGTTGCATTAAATGTGGAGACAAAAACTGTGAAAGCTAAGGAACAAATTCCTACAGTCTCAAAAGGAAAAGTAAAAACTGTGAAAGTAAAGGAAAGTAGTGAATCAGAGTCTGAAGCAACCTCTGATGAAGACTTTGATAATGAATCCACAGACTCTGATATGATGGAAATGGTTGCTATGATTGTCAAGGGCTTCAAAAAGATGAATTACAGGAAGTTCAGAAATCAGGGCAAATTTCAGAAAAGGTCTCGTAATTCTGAGAACAAGGAAAAGTTTAAGAATGGAGAAGACAGAGAAGGGAAGTCAAGTATTAAAAGTGTAACAAGATGGGGCACTATTCAACTGAGTGTAAGAGCAAGGAAGCTGAAAAGGCACTCATAACATCCAAGAAAGACTGGATGGACTCCTCAGACTCTGATGAGGAAGTGAACTATGCTCTCATGACAAACTCTGAGACTCCCACTACAAACTCTGATAAGGTATCAGATTCAATCTTCAACATAGACACTGATAATATCTATGAATTGAAATCATTTCTTAGAACCTTGCATGTTAGTTTTAAGACTCAATCTCTTGAGAATGAAAAACTAAAATATGAAATTCAAAAATTATCTATTAAGAATAGTTTTCTTGATTATGAACTTGTGCACATGAAAAATACTAAGAAAGATTATGAAAGGGCTATACACATGCAAACTCAGTTAGAAATCCAAGTGACTTATCTAAAAACTGAATTAGCTAAAGAAAGGGAAACCTTCAGAGTCTGGACAAACTCTGGTAAAAAGGTTTAGAAAATTTTAGCAGAAAAAAATTGGACATCTACTTTAGGTTATGAGTCTGATAGTGAAAAGAGGAATAAAATTCCTAAGACACACACAAGAGTTAATGTACATTTGATTAAACCTGTGAACTTTGTTAGGGCTAGTAATGGAACAGACATTTTTGATAAAGGTTCTAACACTTCCAAAAACAAAGAAAGTAGTGTGTCAAAAGATAAATCAATAAATATTGGTTTTCTTTATCAGAAACAGCTTAAGGAAAAGATGAAGTCTGTTATCAACAAAAATAAGCCTAAAAGAGTGAAAAGAAATAGGAATGGAAAGAGCACGATTGGATAACACAAGTGGCAAAGTGTTTATCCTCTGTCGTCCCAGGTCTTGGGTTCGACTCTGGCTCACCCCGAGAATTTATTAGAACAGATACTCATTTCGTAAGGCTATAAGTCTAATTAGTCAAAAAAAAAAGAAATGGAAAGGTAGGAATATCTAAGGAGACTGATTATAAGAATATTCCTGATGCAATAGAAAGACCTGTTTCACTTGTGGTAATTCTAATCATCTTACTATTGACTACAGGCAGAATAAAAAGAAGGAACCTGAGAGACCTAAATCAGAAGTTGGGAAACAGACTAGATATAGGCCACAAAATCTTTGTTTTCATTGTGGTAGCTTATGGCATTCTATTTACACTTGTAAAGAATATCATAGTCTGTACTTTAACTATTATGAACTTTTACCTCATTTGAATAAAACTCCTATTTCCTCTATGTATGCTGCAAAACAAAAGTATATTGTAAAAGCTGATAGAAGAAAACTAAACTCTGAAAATGCAAACTCTGTTAACTTAAACTCTGATAAAGTTACTTCTGTTGCAAAAGTTAACAATGTTAAAAAGAAAGGATCCAAACTTGTTTGGGTCCTCAAAACTTCTAATTAAGTTACAAATATGATTGCAGGGAAATAGGAAAAACATACTAGTGATTGATAGTGGATGTTCTGCACACATGACTGGAAATAAATCCCTGCTTTCAGAGTTTGAGGAGAAGGCTGACCCAGAAGTATCTTATGGAGATAGCAACATAGGAAAAATACTGGGATATGGCAATATTATGATTGGCAATGTCATCATTGAAAATGTAGCTCTGGTCGAAGGACTCAAGCACAACCTATTGAGTGTGAGTCAAATGACAGACATAGGTTATTATGTGGAATTTCATGAAACACATTGTGAAGTCAAAAGTAAAAAAACTGGCAAAGTAGTTCTCATTGGTCATAGACATAACAACCTATTTGAAGCTGGCTTGGAGATAAATTCTGAAGGACCAATAACATGCCTCATTGGAAAAGAAACTCCAATAGAAAGATGGAATTGGCACAAAAAGTTATGTCATTTGAATTTTGTAAATATAAATGAACCGATGAGAAAGGATCTTGTGAGATATCTTCAAAAATCTCAATTCCATCCTGATGGCCTATGTGACTCATGTCAAAAGGCAAAACAGAGAAAGATATCCTTCAAAAGCAAGACTGAATCTTCAATTGAAGAACCCTTCCACATGCTACATCTTGATTTATTTGGTCCAGTCAATATCATGTCAATTGGAAAGAAAAGGTATACTCTGGTGATAGTTGATATTTTCATAAGATACACTTGGGTGTATTTTCTACACAAGAAGGATAAAGCAGCTGAGATCATTTTTGACCACATCACCATGATTGAAAATGGATCAACATTCAAAGTGAAGATTCTAAGAAGTGACAATGGAACAGAGTTCAAGAACTCTGTAATGAAAGAATTTTGTACAACTAAAGGGATAAAATAACAATTTTCAGCACCTGGTACTCCTCAACAAAATGGTATAGTTGAAAAGAAAAATAAAACTCTGATTGAAGCTGCTAGAACAATGCTGGAAGCTATAAAACTTTCTACTTACTTCTGGGCAGAAGCTGTAAACACTGCTTGCATTACTCAAAACTGTACATTGATCAACAAGCATGGAAAAACTCGTTATGAAATGATGAAAGNAAAACTTCCTACTTACTTCTGGGCAGAAGCTGTAAACACTGCTTGCATTACTCAAAACTGTACATTGATCAACAAGCATGGAAAAACTCGTTATGAAATGATGAAAGGAAGGAAACCAAATGCGAAGTATTTTCACATATTTGGAAGCAAGTTTTTTATTCTAAAAACACATTCTGAACAGCTCAAAAAGTTTGAATAGAAAGCAGATGAAGGCATTTTTATTGGGTACTCTACAACCACAAAGACTTCTTCAAAGGCCTTCAAGGTNCTCTGTAATGAAAGAATTTTGTACAACCAAAGGGATAAAATAACAATTTTCAGCACCTGGTACTCCTCAGCAAAATGGTATAGTTGAAAAGAAAAATAAAACTCTGATTGAAGCTGCTAGAACAATGCTGGAAGCTATAAAACTTTCTACTTACTTCTAGGCAGAAGCTGTAAACACTGCTTGTATTACTCAAAACTGTACATTGATCAACAAGCATGGAAAAACTCGTTATGAAATGATGAAAGGAAGGAAACCAAATGCGAAGTATTTTCACATGTTTGGAAGAAAGTTTTTTATTCTAAAAACACATTCTGAACAGCTCAAAAAGTTTGAATAGAAAGTAGATGAAGGCATTTTTGTTGGGTACTCCACAACCTCAAAGACTTCTTCAAAGGCCTTCAAGGTGTTCAACTTAAGAACAATGATAGTCATGGAATCCATAAATGTCTCTTTTGATGAAACTAAGATCACAGGATTACATGATGAGCAAACTCAAGAATGTCTGAGATTTGAAAATGAAAAATCAGAGGATACAGACTCTGATGAGATAAACTCTGATTTTCTAAACTCTAATTGCCAAAACTCTGAAGAAACAAAGACTGCAAGTGAAGATACTGCACATGTTGAGGGGGAGCAACATCAATCTTCCACAGAGAATACTGAACCAAACTCTGTGATTGAAATATCTGATCAATCTCTAACAGACATAGACTCTGATAACCCAAACTCTGTTAATACAAATTCTGAAGTAAGCACACCTTCAGGTGGAGGATCAACATTTACTGAAGAATCATTTTATGATGCCAAAAATGGGGGAACATCTAGTTCAAGGAATATTTCTCACATCAGAAAATGGACCAAGGATCATACACCTGACTTAATAATTGGTGATCCAAACATATAATTCAGACAAGGAAAGCAACTCAGAATGAATGTCTATATCATAACTTTCTTTCACAGACAGAACCAAAGAAAGTTGAAGATGCTCTTAAAGATACAGATTGGATAACTGTAATGCAAGAGAAATTAAATGAATTTGAGAGGAATGAAGTGTGGACTCTTGTTCCAAGACCAAAGAATAGATCTATTATGGGCACCAAATGGGTTTTCAGGAACAAGACAGACTCTGATGGAGTCATTACAAGTAATAAAGCAAGATTAGTTGCCAAGGGATATTCTCAACAAGAAGACATTGACTATGATGAGACCTTTGCACATGTTGCTAGACTAGAAGCAATCAGAATCTTTCTTTCTTATGATGCACACAAGAAATTCAAGATCTACCAGATGGATGTTAAAAGTTCATTTCTAAATGAAGAACTTGAAGAGAAAATCTATGTTGAACAACCTCCTGGATTTGTAGTTCTAAAATATCCAAATCATGTTTACAGGTTAGACAAGGCACTGTATGGACTTAAATAAGCTCCTAGGGCATGGTATGAAACTCTGGCTCAATTTCTATTGGAAAGTGGATTCACTAGAGGTACAATTAATAAAACCTTGTTTTATAGGAATCAAGGTAAGGACTTGTTACTGGTTCAAATATATGTTGATGATATAATCTTTGGGTCCACTAATGATAAATTGTGTGAAAGATTTTCCAAGCTAATGCAGTCCAGGTATCAAATGAGTATGATGGGAGAGTTGAGCTTTTTCTTAGGACTACAAGTTAAACAAACTGAAGAAGGCATCTTCATCAATCAGTCCAAGTATACAAGAAATTTGCTGACAAAATTCAACATGCTAGACTCTGCAACTGCAACTACTCCTATGGCCATAACAACTAAGTTGGATCAAGATACTGGTGAGCCTGTTGATATGACAACCTATAGAGGTATGATTGACTCACTACTTTACTTGACTGCAGGCAGGTCAGATATCATGTTTGCAACTTGTCTTTGTGCTAGATTTCAGGCAAATCCAAGGGAACCTCATTTGATTGCTGTTAAGAGGATTTTTAGATATCTCAAAGGCATCATTAATCTTGGTTTATGGTATTCTAGAGAATCTGATTTTAAACTTATAGGTTATTCAGATGCTGACTTTGCCGGATGTAAAATAGACAGGAAAAGTACAAGTAGGAGTTGTCAATTTTTAGGAGGAATAATAGTTTTCTGGTTTAATAAAAAGCAGAAATCCATCTCAACATCAACTGCAGAGGTAGAATATATTGCTGTAGGAAGTTGTTGTGCTCAAATTCTGTGGATGCAAAATCAGTTGTTGGACTATGGTTTGAACTTTTCTAAAATTCCTATATATTGTGATAATTAAAGTGCAATTGCAATGATAGAAAATCCAATTCAACACTCTATGACAAAGCACATCAGTATTAGATATCATTTTATCATATAACATGTCATGGAAGGCACAATTGAAATGCATTTTGTTCCAACTGATCAGCACTTAGCAGACATTTTCACCAAGCCTCTGTGTGAAGCAACATTTACAAGTCTAGTAAATGAGTTGAGAATGGTAGCAGGAATTCAAGGACAAAAAACAGATTAACATTCTCTATCACACTCTGATGATTGACTCAGTACTTGCAAATTCTGATATCATCAACTATTAAAGTCTATGATAAACTCTGTCAGAGCCTGTGGTTAACTCTGTCAGAGTATGTGGTAGACTCTGTCAACTTTAGTGGTAGACTCCGACGTCAGATACTGTCGTTTTTTATTCATAGTCAATAAGTCAACTTTATATAGTTATTTGTTTTTCAATAACTAATTTTTATTGATTTATTTTTATGACATCATAATTGCTAATCTCTGATCGGAACAATCCTGAGGCGCGTGTGTATCATGAAAAATGATTCATATTATGCATATACACATATATACACACAACTGTAGTATTCTAGGTACCATTCCAATTATTTTCTATCCTCTAATCTATTGTCATGTGGTCCACTACATGTTACAAGGTTAATTGAGAGAGAGACTCGTTTAGTTCATTTATATTCTAAACTTTGAATTAAAAATCTTAACTCGTATATTTTCTCATTCTCTCTCAAAACCCTAGGTTTCTCAAAACTTTACAAGTTTCACAAATCGACTAAAATGGCCTCCAAGAATCTTACATTCGGTCCCTACACCTTTGTTCCCAACAACTACTATTCTTTTTTGGACAAGGTGGATGAAACTCCTGACTTTCAAGTCATACACGACCTTCTTGCTCACAGCACTGTTGGGTATGCTTTGTAAGAACCCAAAACATTCTTAGCCAGGGCTGTAATACAAATATGGTCAACAACAAAGTTTAATGATGCTGATGATGATATGGAACCAACCCTGACTTTCACCTGCAATGGCAAGCATGTTATCACTCCTGCTATGGAACGCCAGGCTCTTCATCTTCTAGAGCTCGAGAGGGAATGTAGTGTTGTGCATGCAAACCCGGGAAATAAGTTAAGTGTGCTTATGGTGTTTGCTTGCGAGCACCAAATCGTAACGTAAAAAATAACACAGGAGCAAGATGGCTGAGAAATATGGAGGGAAGAAGGAGTTGGACGGAATACGGTGGTGGTACAGGCAAACCAGTGGCTGATAGAGGAGAGGAGAATGAAAATGCAAGATCTAGTTGGGATTGTGCGCGAAACTAACGGGAATAACAGATCAGTTATGATTACACCATGAAATTCGGAGAAAAGAGATATAGTAGGTGATAATCTAAATTTGGACAGTTCAGAAGATAACTCAAATGTTATTTTGGATTAAAAAAATGGTTGAGATAGAGAATGTAATAGTTGATATTGGGCCTACAAATATGTAAACGGGTGGGTTTGAAAGAAGTACGGAGGATAATTTAAATAGATCAAATAATCGAAAAAACTTATGGGGCGGGCTATGAATACCTAACCCGCCGAGGATTATGAGTTTCGTAGCATGGAGCTGTCGTGGGCTAGTCAATCCACGAGCAGTTAGATTAGTTTAAGTATAGATGATAGAGATATAGTATAATAATAAAATTTAAATAATAAATTATAATTTTAAATAAATTGATTTGAGCGACAATTAAATTGAAACATGTTAGTAGATTATGAGTACAACTGTATACTCTAATTAAAATTTAATTAAAAAAGTGTGTTTGGAGTTGGATAAAAGACAAACATGACCGGACTATACCAAACAGACGACCGATCAAATATTTGTCACTTCAATTTTAATAATACTAGTTTATATCCCATGCGATGCACGGATCAATTTTTTTTAGTATTTTTATTTTAATATTTTCTTTATATGATTTAAAAATATTTTTTATTTTTATAGTATTAACTTAAATTTTATTTATTGTTATATGCATGTATTTTTATTTGTATTTTAATAAGATAATGTTTGTGTATTTTGTTTAAATATGTGTTTTAGTAAGGAGATTAATATGAGATATGTTTTATTTAAAAGAATAACGTTTAAAAGTTAGGTTCACCAATAATTATCCCATTCAGATACCGACTATTATGGATTAAAAACTAAGGTGTATTGATTGCGATGTGTGTGTCGGAATTTGTCAAGCTTTAATGGCTGCACTTGTGTTTCGTAGCTTAATTCTGCCCTCACAAGATGCCTACGTATCTCAGTTATGTATTGAGAATCAAGTCAGACGTAGTTCTAATAATGAGGGGTTATGCCCTTTATATAGACGTAGAGAGTCTAAGAATTAGAGTATGTTTAGGAACTTTGGTGGTTAAACCACCTCATTGGTGGGTGTTTCCATGTAGAACACAGTTTCCTTGCGGAAGTTGGTGTTAAGGAAGCTTCCTTCCCGTAGTTGCCTTCTAATAGAAGATGTCAATTAGGTTGATTAATAACCTTATTTATTAATTACGAAATTAATAAATAATCAGTACTCTTGGGCTTTAGCTGGCCTTTGTCAGGACATTCTTAGGTATCATGGTTAAACTCATATTTTACAATTATGGGCTTCTTCGATTAGGATCCACATCATGGGCAATCACTACCTTAAATACTTTATTTAATGAGCACAATTAATGCAACACTAATTGTGTCCTTAGGGTTATTTTCCATCCCTATCACCGACTACTACCAAATTTTTAATATTTCGACTTTAATAATATAGTATATATATGTGTGTATCAATTTATTTAAGAATTTGTCCTAATTTTTAACCATACTTTCATTAATATTTATATTAGTTTAAAATACTTTATTATTTATAGTTTTTATAGTATTTTTTCTTATTTATATTTACTTTATTCTTCCAATAATTCTTTTATTTCTATTTAATATCATGGGTAATTATATTATTATATTTATAATAAAATAGGTTATTTTAATATTTTATTATTTACATTTTAGTGTTTTATTTTTCTAATTTATATTTATTTTTGTTCTCTCAATAATATTTTTATTTTATATTTAATATTATGTAAAAATATGTTATTATATTTTTAGTTGTAATTGAAATAGAATTAGTATATTTATTATTATTTTTATATTTTCTAATACTTCTTTTTTAAATAATTTTTTTAAATTTATACTTGGAATGGGATACCAAGACTGTCCACACTACCCCGATCATATATATACAGGATATAACAGTGAATCGGAGGGATAAATTGGAATTAATCGAAATGATTAATTAAATAATCAGAAAGTTAATCAATCAATCACAATTTTTTTAAACAATGGTAAATGGGATATAATAGTATAGATAATAAAATGAAATAAATAAAATAGGAGTATGGGGACTTTGGGCAAGATTATCGTCATCATCTTCATTCTAAAACCCTAATTATCAACTCTCTCTATGTACATCGCCGGTCTCGATATTTATCTCCCCCCTCTCTCTCATTCCTAATCATAATTTTCAATTACGGCTTTCAGCTTTTATACCTCCTCANCCCTCTCTCTCTCATTCCTAATGATAATTTTCAATTACGTCTTTCAGCTTATACCTCCTCTGCTTATATATAATTATAGGTTGATTTATTTTGTATATGCATATATATTTGTTCATCATATTTTGTATATGCATATATAGATGTGTGTTTTGATGATGAATGGCTTTGTATTGGTAGGACTTCAATAATCGAAATTGTACACAATGATAAGCAGTAAATCTCGAGTTTTTATAATATTGAAATACTCAGTAAGAATGGCCAAACATCTGTTTAGAGAAGCTAAGAAATTGAATTAATGGGGAGTTAAAACCTCAGTTCCACGAAATTATGAAATCAAATTATCCGGAGGATAAGTTGGTGTCTGGAGTTCAGAATTATAGCATCAATTACTAAAACATCACCCCTGTATTGTCTTCCAACCAGTCAACTACTGCTTCTCTAATAAGAGGTGAAAGCCATAATTTAATATAAACAANACGAAATTATGAAATCAAATTATCCGGAGGATAAGTTGGTGTCTGGAGTTCAGAATTATAGCATCAATTACTAAAACATCACCCCTGTATTGTCTTCCAACCAGTCACCTACTACTTCTCTAATAAGAGGTGAAATACATAGTTTAATATAACCACCATGGTGCGACCAAAATGAAATCATGTCTGCCTCGTTACCCAGCAGCATACACCAAAACACCATCACTATATTCTCACCGTTCGGTCATAGAAGATGGCAATACCCTCCATATCTGAACTTATATCATCCCTTTTTTTTTTGCTCCCAGGCCTAGTGCTCTCTTTCAAGACTTGAATTAAATCAAATAGAAAAGAAATCTGATTTTCTTTAGAGGGGTAAGCAGACTTCTGAGTTCTAGGGTTTAAAGGTATAAACAAAGGCGGAAAGAGAAAACTAAAACAAGAAAGAAATTGATCTTAATAAAATGACGTCGTTTTAATAAAATCTTAGGAAACATCCCTAATATATATCTTACGCTCCCTTTTGACGAATCCTATAAAGTTGCCAAGAAGCCNATATATCTTAGGCTCCCTTTTGACGAATCCTATAAAGTTGCCAAGAAGCCATTAGTCGAATTTCAAACATTCCGTTCTTGCTAGATATAAAAAGACCTAGTAATCAAAGATTCAAACATTTCTTACAGTTGCTATGATAAAGTGATATGATCTCTCATTATCTTTCCTGTTTTAGGATCCTGAATGAACTTCACAGTTTCGTAAATAGGCTTCTCCCAATAACAGCCTGCATTGTTAACTTTTACTTTCTCCAACTTTGCCGTCAGCTTTCGCACATCAGCCGGAATCACTGATATCATCAAAGAATCCCCTCCTGACAGTGACACCTATATCACACACCATTCATAATTGATGTCAATATGATAAAGAAGAAGCTAGTTTAAATCCTCTTTATAATCAATAAAATCATAAATTAATTTTAAGTTCAGCAAGCNAACCATAACTAATTTTAACTCTGTAAATAATATAACACATTCATAGTCATTTTGATCTTAATAAAACGACGTAGTTTTATTTATTTAAGGGATATAAAGAACATGAATCATAATTTACTCTTAAAGAAATGGCTTTATATTCAGTTGCTGCTGTCAGGAGTCTGGACAAATTATTTGCAGTAAAAATAGAAAAAATCTAAGATATATATGCCATTACCATACCTCATAAGTATTAGTTCCCCCGGAAGATAATTGCCAAAGTGTTACATTTGAAATTACACCAACTGCACAAACAGCACGAGGCCCTTGTTAAGATAATGCAGTAATTTTCCTTGTGACATCCTGAAAACAAATGCAAGGAGAAGTTAGGTTTTGAATACAAATGTAATGATGTCCTGTGTTCTCATATGTTGACAGGNTAATGATGTCCTGTGCTCTCATATGTTGACAGACCTTCAATTTCTGTGGGCTATAGACTCAGCCAATTACAGATTTAGGTCTTTCCTCTTGTTGCCCATGGATTAAACTTGTGACTGGGCCAGTGATTCAAATAACATTTTGAGTTAATGTGTTTTCAAAACAAATACTGAAATACAAGTTAATAGCATGTTTCTGTTTAAATTCTTATTGTTTGGATTCAGATTTACTGCTGCACTCAGGGTAAACTTTATAATTTTACTTTGACATATAAGTTACAGATTTGTACATCCAAGAACTCAAACATTATTACTTAAAATTGCTGTCTCACAGGTCATAGTCTGTTCTTTCTTAGAATAGCCATTAGTCCTTTACTACAATTTGGCATACTACTACAATAGCCTTTCGATATTTGACCAAGCATTTTTCCTAGAGAGAAAAAGATTCACCTGAGTCACATCATATTATGTCACTGAAGGATGTAATAAATGCAACCCAGCGGTTATGCAGACAAGACTTGAATAACAAAAACAAGAGAAATAGTGCAATTGTGGATTGGGGACAGAAGGGGAGTAACGGGTTAAAGACTGACCTGACCGATTTTCCTCTTGATGCTCCAACACCAAAATCCAGTTCCATTTTACAAAGTTGGAGCTTGTACTGGAACTGCTCTAATAAAATTCTTAAACCATTCTGGCCCACTCCCCTTGCTATATCTTTCTTTCAGAATTGGACACATACGTACTCTTAGGTGTTCAAGGGAATGAGATTGGTCAAACATGTGCAAACTCTCCAAAAAGTTAAGTGCTTGAGAGATGGGAGTTTTGGTATTTCAGAAGGTAAGATGGAACCAATTGTATTAGTAAGAGAGTTGTGAACTGCAAAAGGAACATATAATAGACGCTTGTGTAATCTAGAAGCATGAATAAAAAAATCTCAATTGAACAAAAGAATGAACTAGAGCTCCTGGACGCAAAAAAAGAGGAGGAGAATGATGAAAAGAAGGCCTTGGCATCAAGATTTGCCTACCTGAATTTGCCATCACTGGATCAAGCAAGAATTTCCACCGATTCTCTAAATTTATAATAAAAATTGCTAGCTGACAAAGTTTAAATATTCAGATTGCACCACCAGATGAAAAAACAAGAACATTGAAAAGGATAGAGCCATACCGGTCAGTGTCCACTTCATAGGCGGTGAGGATTGATTTTGGAACAAAAAATTTAAGCTATAAAAAAGCTACCATGGAAATCATAAAAACTTTCCAATACACAGATGACAGCAAATGCACAACAACTTCTAAAATGTATTGTTATAGAGCAACAAATCGTGCAGTGAATAATTACCATTTTTTCGTCTTGATGCTCTAAGGAATGTCTATTCTTGGAATATGTTGAATCTTAATCCATTCTGGCCCACTCCCCTTGCTATATCTTTCTTTCACAATTGGACAACCAGTTATTTCCAGGTATTCAAGGCAATGAGATTGGTCAAACATGGGCAAACTCTCCAAATTCTCACAATTGGTAATAAGTAATTCCTTGAGAGATGGAAGGTTTGCTATTGAATCCGGGAGAGCTTTCACTCCTTTGAAATCTGCTATACGTAGAGAAGTCAAGGCAGGAAAGATGGGGGACAAGTGAAGTTGGTCAAACAGCGTTATTGACTTTACCTTTTCCCACCCATATAGGTATAGCTCAACTAGGTTAGGAAATGAATTTGATAAAGAAGAAGAAGAAGAGAATGGCCATGGGAATTCTTCTTCATCCAATTCATCATCCGAGTAGAAGCGACCTAAGTTCAATTCAACAAGTGTGGAAGTCTGAATATGGGCAAATACCCCTTCTACTTGAGATGAGGGGATGCCCTGGATGGTAAGTCGTTTTAGAGCAAGTGACGACCCTTCACGTAAATTATTTATACTCATTAGTTGCTGGCAATAGCGTACACTTAAAGTAACAAGAGAGACACCAAGGGTCAGACGTTTTAAACCCCTGAAGTCAACTAGGCTTAATTCGGTCAAAGACGGAGAATTATTTTTTAATAGCAGGTTTATTATTGATTCTATGTTTGAACATGAACCACTTGAAGATGAAGATAAATCTCCGATGCTCCACAATGTTAGAGTGGTGAGTGAAGTAACATTTGTGGTCATACTTTCTAGTATCATGCTGCTCTCCATATTAAGAATACTCAACACCTTCAAGGACGGAAAACAACTAATTGGGATCTTTCTCAACCTTGAACATAGCATGATATGGAACTTCTCAAGTTTAGGAAAAACAGTGTGGCCATCATAACCCCCTTTACTCATGACTCCTTCTACTCATTCTTCTAGCTCTGCCATACTCTCCAATATGAGTTGTGTCAGTGATGGATACAGTATTGTTGTTGTTGTTGCTTTTGAGGACCCACTGTCTACACCTCCACGTAACTCTCTTCCAATAACCTTCACATTATCCATCCCCCTTAAAACCATCTTCTTGAGTTTAGGAAGGTGACCCAGTGGTGGAAGTACTTGACACCTGTTGCAATCACTCAATTTAATTTTTACCAAGTTGGTCATCATTGTCATCCAATTTGAAAACTCATTCCCCATAAAATCTATAATTTTCAATCCTTGCAGATTCGGGTGAGGTTCCAGTCCTTCCATCACATCCTCATCGTTGTATCCACTGACTTCACATTTTTCGTGTTCATCTTCTTTGTCCCTCCAGTTCAACAGTAACCGCTGAATATTGGACTTCTCCCAAAGCTTTGCTTTCCTTGCTTCCTTACTATTTTCCACATCCTTAAGACCAAAGAGTCTAAGCTTGCCTCTAAGATTTTTCAACCCTCCAAGTTGTCCAACCAGAGACTTTTGATCTTTACTCACAACAAAATGAGGCAGTGTTTGCAAACTAGTCAACCTCTCTATCCAATTAAATACGCATCTTTTACCACCATATCTCTTCTTCTTAATGTACAAATGTCTCAAGTTAATAAAGTTGCAAAACTTGTTTGGAAGCTCATCTATTTTCCCAATCCTCAATGTCTGCAAGTTGTAGAGTTCTGTGATGTAAGTAGGTAATCCAGAGTCGAAACATGAAATATCGAGATATTTCAGATACTTCAGCTTGCGTAACGATCTTGGCAACTCAATAGCAGCCTTACCATCAGTTTTCAACACCAAAATAGTCAGGTGTGTTAGGTAAGGCAGCGCATCACGAAGGATATAAGCCCCTGCATGCAACATTTGTACTCCCTCAAAGTTTCTCTTTAGAATTGTTGGTTCTATATATGTAACCCCTTGATCAACTCTCACATATATAGCCTTACGAACATGATACACCTTNTAATACAGATTGGTAGCAGAGTATGAAAACGAAATTTGTGGTGATGGTTGCAACTTGCAAGGACGATTACAAGTATATGAATATTTATTTAAGTAAAATTAAAAGGATATGAATTTTTTTTTAGTTCGATTTACATTACAAGTATAGAATGCCAATGGGCTGATAATAATTTTATTCTGAAAATGATTAATTATAAACATTTTTATATTCGTATCTTTTTGCTTTTACTTTTGCTTTTTTTTTGTCAGGGACTTTTGCTTTTGCTTTGTTTGTTAAAATACTATTCTTTTCGTGTTCCTGCTCAAAGCTCAGTTATTCTGTCTACGATTTGTTTTTTGTTTTCTTAGGAGAATTTAATTAGGTACCCCTCCAATTTTTTTATAGTTCGTTTTAACTTTTTTAACACACATATTTTAAGTGCATAATAAAACATTGAGCTCTACATGACTAACTCGCAAATACATTCACGTGGGTGGGACATTGTTAATTGAAATAATGTTAGCATTGGATTCGGCGACAAAGGCCCCAATCCTTTATCCTTACCAACTGAACGGCGCTAAAATAAATAAACATGGACTGATGCTCCAAATGTGAGAACATGCATGTCATTCACATGAACGAGGACCAGAAAGATACATATCGAGAAGTATCAGATGCCAAGGTATTGTTTTGTGTTGTGGCTGCAAGTCCTTTATTCCTCATGATGTTGGCTACTCAAAACTTGCACATTTAGCTCACAAGACAAGAATATTCAGTCCTCACAAAGAGATGAGATAATGTGAACTTGAACCAGGAGCTTGAGAGCTATACCACCTTTTCAAATTCANATGTCAAGAAATCTGTTATTTTGGCCTTTAGCTTTTGAAATTCAGTAAGAACTAATACAGGTCAAGATATATAGTGTTCACTAGCTTGTGTGTGAATTTCTTTCCAGTGACTTTGTTGACTATCTGGAAATTTGGTTATACATTCTATTTGGTAGGTTCTGAGCATGAGTAGGCTGGGCGGAGCGGGCGCTGTCGCACAGCTTGTGCCAGATAGTCCATTGCAGTCAGTCGAGGTAACGTGTAACTAGTTAATTACTTCTTGAGACCGAATATTTGCCGCAGACGCCCTTTTTATATCTTTATTGCAGGCTTCTTTTATATATGCTTAATGCTTTTACAATTTATTTAGGGGGGCATGATTGACAATGGAGGTGACCATCCTGTTTGGGAGAACTGGTCAAATGATGACACAGAACAAGAAGTAGCTAAACTCATGGAAGAAGATGTTGGAGCTGCNATGGAAGATGATTTTCTAGAAGATTACTTGATTGTGTATATTGAGAAAGACATTGCTGAAAAGATAGACAATGATTCGATCATTGAGGCATTTTATAAGATGAAAAGTCATCGTTTAGCTCTATGAGAGTATATATATCAGTCTTATTTTTGTATTATATAAAGGAGCAGAATTGCAGAAGCAATTTTTGTAAATTTTGTAGTTCAGAAACACTAAAACTTATTACTACTATTACCTATTACTAGTTATTGCTACTGCAGTAGTGCTGCCTTGTTATAGATACTGTTGCCCTGCCTCTTGTGTTTCTGACTATATATATGAAAGGAATTTTTTGTGGTAATAATTTTTTCTAATCTCGCCCCTGCAAGTTCAGATTCCTGGCTCCGTCCCTGATATTAATCCCGTATGATTTGCAGCTATCAGAGCATTTCCATGGCATGACACTCTTTGTGACCTGTTGGAGCTCCAAGGATGCTAGCTAGAAGGTGTCAGGAAATAAATTATATTAAATTAATAAAAACTTATTTAAAATATATATTATTTTTTATAAGATTTAACAAAACTAATACATTTAATTTATCATACTTAATGGATAGTGAAGCAGATTTGTAAGAGTGATAAATAAGAAAATATTTACGATCTCTTGGCATTTCTGCTGTTGTTTTTCCTTTGAAATCAGAACATAAGGTGGTGGAATAGTTGGAAAAGAAAACACTAATAACAAGAAAATATATGAATACGGAACAGGGGAATGCAGAGAGCATTTTCAAAAGTTATGCAAGTTCATTATTCTTAGTATTTGCTTCTTTTTTT
>QRFB01000604.1:12239-22279 GCA_008931105.1 Oenanthe javanica | reverse complement strand
TTTGAACCCCTTGCATCCCTTGCATCGTTGGTTGCATGTATCCAACTTGGTTCTGCCCAAACGGAACACTAAACTGTCCAACAGTTACGTGCCCAGCAGGCGCCTGGCCTATCGGCCCTTGTCCAACAACCGTATTACCCCCATCAGACAACACTGTCTGTGCGTTGGGGCTTGATGTTGACTAGTTACCCCCATCAGACAACACTGTTTGTGCGTTGGGGTCAACCACTGAGTTTCCGTTAACATTCACAGTATTGTCAGCCATTAATCTGTCACGTAAACAAAACCACGTATGTGTTAATCACAGATAGTAAAAATAACAAATAGCTTTAAGATTGTGAATCAATCTGCCAAAAATACAATAATATATACGAGTGATTGTGTGTGCAAATAACAGATTAGTGTATGACAATAAACAAAACTGTTAAGAGAAGAGAAGAAACGGATGATGTCTCGAGTCCAGTGCGTAACTGTCTCCTTAAAGCTATTTCGCCTTTCACCGTATGTTTGAGTCGATAGCCTCCCAGGATAAAACGAGAACACGATGATGTCACGAAGAACAGCACCTTCAGCGAGCTTGAACAGAGCAAGAAAACTATCACCAGGAAGAGGACGACTGTGTTTAGGGTTTAGGTCAGAAGACTGGCTTATTTCGATACAATAACCTAAGACCGAATGAGATGAATATATAGACTGGGAAAACTTGTGCGCTACACAATTTCCTTAATTACCACGCGTTTACCTAATTAATCACGCGTTAAATAATAAAGGCAATCGGTTGTCAAAATTAAATTCGTAATCAATTTCGAATTAATACTGAGTAGTGGAAACTCGACAGCAGGTTTGAGTTTACTGTCAAGCCGCATGACAGTAAGCTTCATACCGTGACAACAACTTTGTCCGCAAAGTTTACTGTCAGGACTCGACAGCAAGTTTGCCCGCCGAGTTTACTGTCAAGGCTTCCTCTCGACAGCAACTTTGAAGTGAGTTAAGCAGTTCTGACAGCAAGTTTGCAAAACTGGTCCGGATTTATTCGTCCCAGATTTTTGTTGCATTCGTGTTCGCAGGTCACCCACGCGGAAAGCCCGAAGGCTTGCGAAACCACGAATTTGCCCTCGAAATCCCATGATTTGCACCCCCCCTGCGCGCACGTAGGTGGTAGAGCAATATCATACTAACACATCTTAAACACTACATAAGTGTTCTACTATATAAAGGCATGGAAAACACTTTTCCAATTCAATGTGGGATTCAAGTTCTCATTTCTAGATTTCCACTTTCAAGGTACCAACTTTGGATAATCATATCTCATCCAATCCTTGATCATTTTGAATACTTAAATATGCGTTGGAAAGCTCTCTCGAAGACGAACGTATTCCAATCATAACTTGTTGTGCGCACGCACCCAAGAAGCATTCAAACTTATGCTCAAAATGACTTGACAATGTGGGGCTTCTACCCACATTTTCCAACAGGATTTACATAAAGTACTGGAAGTAGGGTCATGGTCATTTGAACAAAATATACTAGTATATAACAAATTGATTGATAGGAACGGAGGATCCACATTTAGTATCATTGAGCGAAGTGGACATCTGGGTACATGTTGATGATATTCCTAAATGATTTATATTAAAAAACATATTGAAAAGTGTAGGGGCATATATAGTGGAGTTTATTAAAGTAGACCCCGCAAGTTTCGATGGAATGTGGAAGTCTTTTGTGTGAATTAAAGTTAAATTGAATATTTTGAAACCTCTGAAAAGACAAATGAAAATCAAAAGGGAAGGGGGAGTTGGATAAACTTTAAGTATGAAAGGCTTGGTAACTTTTGTTTTGTATGTGGAATCTTAGGACATACAAAGAGGGAATGTAGTGTTGTGCATGCAAACCCGGGAAATAAGTTGAGCGTGCTTATGGTGTTTGGTTGCGAGCACCAAAACGTAACGTAAAAAATAACGCAGGAGCAAGATGGCTAAGAAATATGGAGGGAAGAAGGAGCTAGACGGAATACGGTGGTGGTACAGGTAAACTGGTGGCTGATAGAGGAGAGGAGAATGAAAATACAAGATCTAGCTGGGATTGTGCGCGAAACTAACAGGAATAATGGATCAGTTATGATTACATCATGAAATTCGGAGAAAAGAGATATAGTAGGTGATAATCTAAATTTGGACAGTTCAGAAGATAACTCAAATGTTGTTTTGGATTAAAAAAAAGGTTGAGATAAAGAATGTAATAGTTGATATTGGGCCTACAAATATGCAAACGGATGGGTTTGAAAGAAGTACGGAGGATAATTTAAATAGATCAAACAATCGGAAAAACTTATGGGGTGGGCTATGGACACCTAACCCGTCGAGGATTATGAGTTTCGTAGCATGGAAGTGTCTTGGGCTAGTCAAACCACGAGCAGTTAGATTAGTTTAAATATAGATAATGGAGATATAGTATAATAATAAAATTTAAATAATAAGTTATAATTTTAAATAAATTGATTTGAGCGACAATTAAATTGAAACATGTCAGTAGATTATGAGTACAACTGTATATTCTAATTAAAATTTAATTAAAAAAGTGTGTTTGGAGTTGGATAAAAGACAAACATGACCAGACCTATACCAGACGGACGATCGATCAAATATTTGTCACTTCAGTTTTAATAATACTAGTTTATATCCCGTGCAATGCACGGATCAATTTTTTTTAGTAGTTTAGTATTTTTATTTTAATATTTTCTTTGTATGATTTAAATATATTTTTTATTTTTATAGTATTAACTTAAATTTTATTTAATGTTATATGCATGTATTTTTATTTGTATTTTAATAAGATAATGTTTGTGTGTTTTGTTTAAATATGTGTTTTAGTAAGAAGATTAATATGAGATGTGTTTTATTTAAAAGAATAACGTTTAAAAGTTAGCTCCAACAATAATTATCTCGTTCAAATACTGACTACTACCAAATTTTTAATATTTCAACTTTAATAATATAATATATATATACGTGGGTATGAATTTATTTAAGAATTTGTTCTAATTTTTAACCATACTTTCATTAATATTTATATTAGTTTATAATACTTTATTATTTATGGTTTTTATAGTGTTTTTTCTTGTTTATATTTACTTTATTCATCCAATAATTCTTTTATTTCTATTTAATATCATGGGTAATTATATTATTATATTTGTAATAAAATAGGTTATTTTAAAATTTTACTATTTACATTTTAATGTTTTATTTTTCTAATTTATATTTATTTTTATTCTCTCAATAATATTTTTTATTTTATATTTAATATTATGTAGAAATATGTTATTATATTTTTAGTTATAATTGAAATAGAATTAGTATATTTATTATTATTTTTATATTTTCTAATTCTTCTTTTTTAAATATATTTTTTAAATTTATACTTGGAATGGGATGCCAAGACTGTCCACACTACCCCGATCATATATATATAGGATATAACAGTGAATCGGAGGGATAAACCGGGAATTAATCGAAATGATTAATTAGACAGAATCGCAATCAATCACAAATTTTTTAAACAATGGTAAATGGGATATAATAGTATAGAAAATAAAATGAAATAAATAAAATAGGAATATGGGGTCTTTGGGCAAGATTATCATCTTCATTTTTAAACCCTAATTATCAACTCTCTCTATGTATATCGCCCGTCTCGATATTTCTCTCCCCCCTCTCTCATTCTTAATCATAATTTTTAATTATAGCTTTCAGCTTATACCTCCTCTGTTATATATAATTATAGGTTGATTTATTAGGTTTAACTAGCATTAGAGCCCGTACAAGGCACGGGACTCGTGTGAATTCTCGTATTTGAACGTACTTTAGTAAATGCCATAAATTGTAGAAACAAATATATGAATAATGGTGGTTGTTTGCTGCATTATTTTATAAATAGTATGTGTTATATTTTTGATTTTCTAAAACTTACCTCAAAGAATATTAATATGTGCTTAGATGTAATAAATTAAGCACTTTATTCATAGCAATGTGTCTTAAGTAGTAAACTGGTTACACGTTTTATTCATAAATTATAGATAGTTTCATTTTATTTATATAGAGAGTAATTCATAGGGATAGTTTTTGCAACTTAAGTAGCCTCCTGCCTCTTTGCCATCATGGTTACTGGATTTCATACTTGTTACTGGAGTCTGCATGAAATCCAAAGAGTAATGATCGTGCTATAACTTCATTTCATTTTAACATTTCATCAAACAGGTAGCGTGCGAGCTTCCATAACAATTCAATTTGCGAGATGAATTCACCCTATCAGAGGCCTATAACTTGCGCATCAAATGACTAAACACCTAATTGAAGAGAGTGCTCTAGAAGAGCTAATATTCAGAACTCTTTCCTTTTCTTTCACCAAGAGCTTAACCGGTGAAAGTTCATGATATCAAGTGACCTTATTGATTTCTCAAGGCAGGGTTTGGACAGTTACATCCAGAAATGTGAAGACTGAAGAGGTACATCAAATTAAATAGTCAAGAGAAAAATAAATTTGCTTGCTTGGGAATAAGGCTTGTAGTCAGGTTTAAATGAGCATTTGGTTGTAATAATTGTATCATATAGGGATATAGTAGTATTTTCATATGGAATGGTGTTCTCCTATAATAGATATAATAGAAGTAGATGCAATTAGGCTCGGGATGTAGAAGGGTAAAATGGGTTTTTCATGTAGATTTAATTTGTTCAGGAGCCAGGGTTGGATAGAGGCTAGAAACATGTGTTCTCCTATAAGATATATAGTAGATTTTTGTTTTTTATTGTAATTTCTAATATTACAGGACTTCTTATCCAATTTGTATTTGATTTTCTCTCATAATGGCGACTAAGTTTCTTGTATTTATTCATCATATTTTGTATATGCATATATATGTGTGTTTTGATGATGAATGGCTTTGTATTGGTAGGACTTCAATAATCGAAATTGTACACAATGATAAGCAGTAAATCTCGAGTTTTTATAATATTGAAATACTCTGTAAGAATGGCCAAACATCTGTTTAGAGAAGCTAAGAAATTGAATTAATGGGGAGAGATTCTGTGAGGGTAGTTTTTGGGAGTTAAAACCTCAGTTCCACGAAATTATGAAATCAAATTATCCGAAGGATAAGTTGGTGTCTGGAGTTCATGCCTTGCGTGCATATGATAGTATTATGGCCATTTCTCAACTGTAACAAGAACTACCTGGTCTCTAATTTTAGTCATCCTCATATTTTACGCGTTAAGTTTTCTATGCTGTGTATCGAAATTGTCCACAATGAAACTAGTAGCCATACCAAATGCGCAGAATTATAAGAATGCAGAGACACTAACTTTATAGTAATCTATAATTGATAAAACAAAGGTAAAGATTGCACTTTTCTTTTTATGTACTCCATTGTAGCATGAACATACATCTCGTTGCTTATAGTCACATACTCTCACATGAACCCAAACATACTTGTCTCTACCAACTATAAAATGCTACTCATTCCCTCAAATAATGATGTTGTTCCTTTAAAAAAAATTAGAAAACGGCCTACATTTGTGAAAAAAATTTGAATCAGAACCAAGCNCACCCCTGTATTGTCTTCCAACCAGTCACCTACTACTTCTCTAATAAGAGGTGAAAGCCATAATTTAATATAACCACCATGGTGCAACCAAAATGAAATCATGTCTGCCTCGTTACCCAGCAGCATACACCAAAACACCATCACTATACTCTCACCGTTCGGTCATAGAAGACGGCAATACCCTTCATATCTGAACTTATAGCATCCCTTTTTTTTTTGCTTCCAGGCCTAGTGCTATCTTTCAAGACTACGACTTCAATCAATGTTGAATTGAATCAAATAGAAAAGAAATCTGATTTTCTTTATAGGGGTAAGTAGACTTCTGAGTTCTAGGGTTAAAAGGTATAAACAAAAGCGGAAAGAGAAAACTAAAATAAGAAAGAAATTGATCTTAATAAAATGATATAATCTTAGGCTCCCTTTTGACGAATCCTATAAAGTTGCCAAGAAGCCATTAGTCGAATTTCAAACATTCCGTTCTTGTTAGATATAAAAAGACTTAGTAATCAAAGATTAAAACATTTCTTACAGTTGCTATGATAAAGTGATATGATCTCTCATTATCTTTCCTGTTTTAGGATCCTGAATGAACTTCACAGTTTCGTAAATAGGCTTCTCCCAATAACAGCCTGCATTATTAACTTTTACTTTCTCCAACTTTGCCGTCAGCTTTCGCACATCAGCCGGAATCACTGATATCATCAAAGAATCCCCTCCTGACAGTGACACCTATATCACACACCATTCATAATTGATGTCAATATGATAAAGAAGAACCTAGTTTAAATCCTCTTTATAATCAATAAAATCATAAATTTTAACTTCTGCAAGCCTAAGCATTACAGCACTATTTAAGACCAAACCATAACTAATTTTAACTCTGTAAATAATATAACACATTCATAGTCATTTTGATCTTAATAAAACGACGTAGTTTTATTTATTTAAGGGATATAAAGAACATGAATAATAATTTACTCTTAAAGAAATGGCTTTATATTCAGTTGCTGCTGTCAGGAGTGTTATTGGACAAATTATTTGCAGTAAAAATAGAAAAAATCTAAGATATATATGCCATTACCATACCTCATAGGTATAAGTTCCCCTAGAAGATAATTGCCAAAGTGTTACATTTGAAATTACACCAACTGCACAAACAGCACGAGGCCCTTGTTAAGATAATGCAGTAATTTTCCTTGTGACATCCTGAAAACAAATGCAAGGAGAAGTTAGGTTTTGAATTGCATATGTAATGATGTCCTGTGCTCTCATATGTTGACAGACCTTCAATTTCTGTGGGCTATAGACTCAGCCAATTACAGATTTAGGTCTTTCCTCTTGTTGCCCATGGATTAAACTTGTGACTGGGCCAGTGATTCAAATAACATTTTGAGTTAATGTGTTTTCAAAACAAATACTGAAATACAAGTTAATAGCATGTTTCTGTTTAAATTCTTATTGTTTGGATTCAGATTTACTGCTGCACTGAGGGTAAACTTTATAATTTTACTTTGACATATAAGTTACAGATTTGTACATCCAAGAACTCAAACATTATTACTTCAAATTACAGCCTCACAGATCATAGTCTGTTCTTTCTTAGAATAGCCATTAGTCTACTACAATTTGGCATACTACTACAATAGCCTTTCGATATTTGACCAAGCATTTTTCCTAGAGAGAAAAAGATTCACCCGAGTCACATCATATTATGTTGCAACCCAGCGGTTATGCAGACAAGACTTGAATAACAAAAACAAGAGAAATAGTGCAATTGTGGATTGGGGACAGAAAGGGAGTAAGGGGTTAAAGACTGACCTGCCCGATTTTCCTCTTGATGCTCCAACACCAAAATCCAGTTCCATTTTACAAAGTTGGAGCTTGTACTGGAACTGCTCTAATAAAATTCTTAAACCATAAACCATTCTGGCCCACTCCCCTTGCTATATCTTTCTTTCAGAATTGGACACATACGTACTCTTAGGTGTTCAAGGGAATGAGATTGGTCAAACATGCGCAAACTCTCCAAATTCTCACATCTCTAAAAAGCCAAGTGAGAGTTTTGGTATTTCAGAAGGTAAGATGGAACCAATTGTATTAGTAAGAGAGTTGTGAACTGCAAAAGGAACATATAATAGACGCTTGTGTAATCTAGAAGCATGAATAAAAAAATCTCAATTGAACAAAAGAATGAACTAGAGCTCCTGGACGCAAAAAAAAAAGGAGGAGAATGATGAAAAGAAGGCCTTGGCATCAAGATTTGACCAACCTGAATTTGCCATCACTGGATCAAGCAAGAACTTCCACCGATTCTCTAAATTTATAATAAAAATTGGTACCTGACAAAGTTTAAATATTCAGATTGCACCACCAGATGAAAAAACAAGAACAATGAAAAGGATAGTGCCATACCGGTCAGTGTCCACTTCATACGCGGTGAGGATTGATTTTGGAACAATACCTGGACTATATCTTAAAAACTATAAAAACTTTCCAATACACAGATGACAGCAAATGCACAACAACTTCTAAAATGTACAGGTTATAGAGCAACAAATCGTGCAGTGAATAATTACCATTTTTTCGTCTTGATGCTCTAATGAATGTCTCTTGTTGGAATATGTTGAATCTTAATCCATTCTGGCCCACTCCCCTTGCTATATCTTTCTTTCACAATTGGACACCCACGTACTCATAGGTATTTAAGGCAATGAGATTGGTCAAACATGGGGAGAATCTCCAAATTCTCACAATCCTTAATATATAATTCCTTGNACCAGATGAAAAAACAAGAACATTGAAAAGGATAGAGCCATACCGGTCAGTGTCCACTTCATAGGCGGTGAGGATTGATTTTGGAACAAAAAATTTAAGCTATAAAAAAGCTACCATGGAAATCATAAAAACTTTCCAATACACAGATGACAGCAAATGCACAACAACTTCTAAAATGTACAGGTTATAGAGCAACAAATCGTGCAGTGAATAATTACCATTTTTTCGTCTTGATGCTCTAATGAATGTCTCTTGTTGGAATATGTTGAATCTTAATCCATTCTGGCCCACTCCCCTTGCTATATCTTTCTTTCACAATTGGACACCCACGTACTCATAGGTATTTAAGGCAATGAGATTGGTCAAACATGGGGAGAATCTCCAAATTCTCACAATCCTTAATATATAATTCCTTGAGAGATGGAAGGTTTGCTATTGAATCCGGGAGAGCTTTCACTCCTTTGAAATCTTCTATATGTAGAGAAATCAAGGCAGGAAAGATGGGGGACAAGTGAAGTTGGTCAAACAGCGGTATTGACTTTACAGGATTTGGGCCAACTAGGTTAGGAAATGAATTTGATAAAGAAGAAGAAGAAGAGAATGGGCATGGGAATTCTTCTTCATCCGAGTAGAAGGTACCTAATACCAAATAAACAAGTGTGGAAGTCTGAATATGGACAAATACCCCTTCTACTTGAGATGAGGGGATTCCCCGGATGACAAGTCGTTTTAGAGAGACACCAAGGGTCAGACGTTTTAAACCCCTCAAGTCATCTAGATCTAATTGGGTCAAAGACGGAGAATTTTTTTTTAATAGCAGGTTTATTATTGAATCTATGTTTGAAAATGAACCACTTGAAGAACGAGTTGAAGATGTTCCCCAATCGTAGAGAGGTGAGTGAAGTAACATTTGTGGTCATACTTTCTAGTATAATGACCCTATATTACTAGTAGAGCTGACCATATTTCCAATTGTCAACACCTTCAAGGACGGAAAACAACTAATCGGGATCTTTCTCAACCTTGGACATTGCCTGATATACAATTTCTCAAGTTTAGGAAAAACAGTGTGGCCATCATAACCCCCTTTACTCATGACTCCTTCTACCCATTCTTCTAGCTCTGGCATACTCACCAATCTGAGTTGTGTCAGTGATGGATACAGTATTGTTGTTGTTGTTGTTGTTGTAACTACTTTTGAGGACCCACTGTCTACACCTCCACTTAACTCTCTTCCAATAACCTTCACATTTTCCATCAGCCTTATATCCATCTTCATGAGTTTAGGAAGGTGACCCAGTGGTGGAAGTACTTTACACCTCTTGCAATCTCTCAATTTAATTTTTACCAAGTTGGTCATCATTGTCATCCATTTTGCAAACTCATTCCCCATAAAATCTATAATTTGCAATCCTTGCAGATTCGGGTGAGGTTCCATCACATCCTCATCGTTGTATCCACTGACTTCACATTTTTCGGGTCTCAATGCACAAAGCGTCCACCCACTGTGGATGGTCTTAATGCTGGAGGACTACAGTGAAAAAGCTAACAAGAGAATAAAAGCAAGACCTGCCCTGATTGATGCAATTCTGGTTTACAAGAAGGAACATGTATATGGGAAGAAAAGCTTTCTAACTCGAGCAAAATTGGACCATAAGAACAGAGA
>QRFB01000604.1:0-12222 GCA_008931105.1 Oenanthe javanica | reverse complement strand
GAAATTTTACTCCTACTTCACTATTTTTCACCCACTCCTTCCAACCCATTAATACCACAGTAGTAGCAAGAGCCTCCCTACACTTGTTTACTCTTCTCAGCAAAATAAAATGAGATGCAAACCTTGTTTTCGACACTTTAAGTAATTCAAGTTCAGAATGTGTTCTAAACATGGCCAGGGGTTGTGAGTGGTTAATAAAAAATTAAACTATTTCTTTTCCCTTCTTATAGGTCTCTTTCATCCAACTAAACTCAGCAGCAAGATCTTTAAAAATTAAATTGAGAGTATGTACCACGCAAGATCCAACTATTTCTTTTGATCATTACATAGTTATCCAGAAGTGTACATTTTTTAAATTTAAGATACATTATGAGTCATATTATAATGGGGGTACACTATGAATAATACCCTTTGAAATTTGACTATATATTTTTATGTTAATTTAAAATATTAATTTTAAAAAATCAAAAAATTTTGTTTCTAAACTTCATATTTTAGTTTACAAAATTTCTACTCTAACCTTTTAATCTTAATGTATATATTACATGATCAACTAAATTATATATTATAGATTTGAATATTTGATTCTAGACCTTGATCATATTGTAATGGGGTACACTTTAAAATATTAATTTTAAAAAATCAAAAAATTTTGTTTCTAAACTTCATATTTTAGTTTACAAAATTTCTACTCTAACCTTTTAATCTTAATGTATAGATAATATTTTTAACCCATTATATTTCATAATTATATTTAATGGAAATGGAATATGATCCATGGTCCTATATTACCTNGGTGCTGCTGCACCAAACACCAACCGAGCCAAACTCTCACCATTGAGAGAATTATAAACAGTTCAAGCTAGTACAAGCTATTGCATGCCAAGGATTAATCAACAAAATAANTACCTGAATACTGGAATATGATCCATGGTCCGTATTCGATTTGAACTCCTATATAGATAATATTTTTAACCCATTATATTTCCNAAATACAATGGTTATACAAAATAGCCCTACAAGTAATAAGATGTGTTAGCAATAGCTTGGGAAATAAATGGTTTTAAAGTACATCCACATTTACACCATTAAGAATAAGTTGGGCCACTTGTGATGCTTCTTTAGGGTTTTNATTAATTATCATCATATATATAAGTTTTAATTCGTAATTATTATAATTTTATTGTATCATATTTTAGTTTCACCCGGATCATTTTACAGTCCTATGTAAATCGACTGTATTGATAGTGTAATTTAGTTTTATTATTATATTATACTGTTTTGTTGTGCATCAAAACATTTAAATATTTTTTGTACAGTTTCTTATTTGAATATATTTTTTTATTTATTTTTATTTTATTNGGATCGTAAGAGATCGAAGGAAAGCTGACATTAGTCGAGTTAGGTGCATTCACTAAATAAAAACATTTGGAAAGAAATTAACGTGGTNTTTCACCCGGATCATTTTACAGTCCTATGTAAATCGACTGTATTGATAGTGTAATTTAGTTTTATTATTATATTATACTGTTTTGTTGTGCATCAAAACATTTAAATATTTTTTGTACAGTTTCTTATTTGAATATATTTTTTTATTTATTTTTATTTTATTATTTTAAAATTTTTATAACATTTTAATACGATTAAATTATATTACTTTTTATTTTGATGACGAAAATTAAAAAAATTAAATACAAATTTCAATTATAATTGTTTTGTTTTTTTTCAATTATAATTATATTTCAATTAAAAATTATATTATTTTTTTCAATTATAATGCTACAGCCTACAGCCTTTTTAGTTTTTAGAGAGATTCAACTTCTTCTTTTTATCTACTCCATAGTCGATAGTATTTATTTTTATAAAAAAAATCTGAAAACCAACCAATCCATCATTAGAAATTGTAATCGCTCTACTTTTTACAAGGCACACAAAATCTTGATAAAAAGGCAGTGCTCTAATCAATTGAATTACAATTATAGGTTTTACTTGATACTTTGNAAAATCTTGATAAAAAGGCAGTGCTCTAATCAATTGAATTACAATTACAGGTTTTACTTGATACTTTCTTTTTGAATAAAAATATTTTCAAGATTCTTTTATTCAAAAAAATATATTAAATATTGAATAATTTTTTTATTAAAAGGATAAAGGGAATAAAAGAAGCATATCATAAAAAAATCTAACTTATCTAGAAGATAATTTTAATCAATTATTATAGATTATATTACATTATATTCAAAATCATACTATATTTTATAATTTAAAATACAAAATGGGAAAATTTGGATGTCATGATCTCAAATTCTCAATCAATTTGCCGACAGCTCACTGCAGCAGTCAATAACATATTAATACATACATACATACATATATATAAATAGCAACTCATTATCAATCAAACATATAATACAGCCCATCATCCAATTTCTTCATGTTTTCACTTTTAAAGCCGCCGGAACATACAATCGGAGGGTTCGCCGGAAATAACGAACTGGTACGCGACCCGTAGCGTTTCGGATCAAGGTCGACCCGTGTTCCGGTATGAGCGAACCAGTTCACGGTTCCATGGCTCAACGAACCAGGTAACTATGAGACAACCTTCCTACACGACTAAAGTGTCATATCTATTTTATAATCAGGTCAGCAATTTCTCATACATCTTATCCTCCAACTTAACAAAAACATACAATGACCCGACTCAACTCCTTTTGGTGATTTTATGATACAATTGGAAGCCCGGGAAACAGAAGTGTAACATGGGCAGACAGGCGACTAAATCATTACAATGAACCAGATAATTAATTGGAATTTGGAAACCATTTATCGGATCCCAAACACCGACTAGATTAAAAAAAGAAATTAGTGTGCATCAAGTAGAACTACATCATGTATAAAATAAGAGCTTTATTAGTGAGTTGAATATAGCCAACAGTGTGAACAATTAGCGGAACTGTGTAAACAGATTACCAACACAGACTTGTGCCTGGGTAAACATCCATATCCAGAGTAATTTGTTTATAGGGGAAGGAAAAATATTTATGAGTTAATCAAAACACAAGAAAGTTCAATATAATAGTACATACCATTTGTCCAACGGCGGTCGTCACCATTGCAGGCATGTTTCTAAACCGCAACCAGTCAGCCTCAAACACTCCTGATTGCTCAATTACCTAAAATAATGCAAGTTAACAAAGGGTGAGGATACAATTAGGAAGCTACTAATTTAAAAGAGCTCTACCCTTACCCTCAAGACTACTACCAAACTATAGTTGGTAAAAGAACAGATGACCTGTCCTGGTGACAACAATATTTAAATTTATGTATAAAGTGTTTAATGACTAAAGACATAACCAAATTTGAATTACAGCACAGTCAATCACATACAACTATACAAATATAACAGTAATTGTACCACATAATGCTACTCGAAATTGCGAGGACGAAAAATAAAGATAAAAAAGAGTAGACTCTAACAATTATATAGTTTTTACAACGACCTACAAACATCATTATATCACCAATTCAGTTGTTCTAAGAAAACATAATTTATGTTAAACATAATGCAACCCAGCGGTTATGCAGACAAGACTTGAATAACAAAAACAAGAGAAATAGTGCAATTGTGGATTGGGGACAGAAAGGGAGTAACGAGTTAAAGACTGACCTGACCGATTTTCCTCTTTATGCTCCAACACCAAAATCCAGTTCCATTTTACAAAGTTGGGGCTTGTACTGGAACTGCTCTAATAAAATTCTTAAACCATTCTGGCCCACTCCCCTTGCTATATCTTTCTTTCAGAATTGGACACATACGTACTCTTAGGTGTTCAAGGGAATGAGATTGGTCAAACATGCGCAAACTCTCCAAATTCTCACATCTCTAAAAAGCCAAGTAAGAGTTTTGGTATTTCAGAAGGTAAGATGGAACCAATTGTATTAGTAAGAGAGTTGTGAACTGCAAAAGGAACATATAATAGACGCTTGTGTAATCTAGAAGCATGAATAAAAAAATCTCAATTGAACAAAAGAATGAACTAGAGCTCCTGGACGCAAAAAAAGAGGAGGAGAATGATGAAAAGAAGGCCTTGGCATCAAGATTTGACCTACCTGAATTTGCCATCACTGGATCAAGCAAGAACTTCCACCAATTCTCTAAATTTGTAATAAAATTGCTACCTGACAAAGTTTAAATATTCAGATTGCACCACCAGATGAAAAAACAAGAACAATGAAAAGGATAGAGCCATACCGGTCAGTGTCCACTTCATAGGCGGTGAGGATTGATTTTGGAACAATACCTGGACTACACATATGAAAAAAAAATTTAAGCTATAAAAAAGCTACCATGGAAATCATAAAAACTTTCCAATACACAGATGACAGCAAATGCACAACAACTTCTAAAATGTACAGGTTATAGAGCAACAAATCGTGCAGTGAATAATTACCATTTTTTCGTCTTGATGCTCTAATGAATGTCTATTGTTGGAATATGTTGAATCTTAAACCATTCTGACCCACTCCCCTTGCTATATATTTCTTTCACAATTGGACACCCACGTACTATTAGGTGTTCAAGGGGATGAGATTGGTCAAACATGGGCAAACTCTCCAAATTCTCACAATGGGTAATATATAATTCCTTGAGAGATGGAATGTTTGCTATTGAATCCGGGAGAGCTTTCACTCCTTTGAAATCATTTATCCACAATTCAGTCAAGGCAGGAAAGATGGGGGACAAGTGAAGTTGGTCGAACAGCGTTATTGACTTTACCTTTTCCCACCCATTTAGGGATAGCTCAACTAGGTTAGGAAATGAATTTGATAAAGAAGAAGAAGAAGAGAATGGGCATGGGAATTCTTCTTCATCCAATTCATCATCCCAGTAGAAGGGACTTAAGCTCAAATAAACAAGTGTGGAAGTCTGAATATGGGCAAATACCCCTTCTAATTGAGATGAGGGGATTCCCCGGATGACAAGTTGTTTTAGAGCAGGTGACGACCCTTCACCTAAATTATTTATACTTATTAGTTGCGGGCAATGGCGTTCACTTAAAGTAACAGGTCAGACGTTTTAAACCCCTCAAGTCATCTAGGTATACGTGGGTCAAAGACGGAGAATTGTTTTTTAATAGCAGGTTTATTATTGAATCTATGTTTGAACATGAACCACTTGAAGAACAAGTTGAAGATGAAGATAAATCTCCGATGTTCTGCAATAGTAGAGAGGTGAGTGAAGTAACATTTGTGGTCATACTTTCTAGTATCATGCTGCTCTCCATACTATCAATACTCAACTGCTTCAAGGACGGAAAACAACTAATCGGGATCTTTCTCAACCTTGGACATTGCCAGATACACAATTTCTCAAGTTTAGGAAAAACAGTGTGGCCATCATAACCCCCTTTACTCATGACTCCTTCTACCCATTCTTCTAGCTCTGGCATACTCACCAATCTGAGTTGTGTCAGTGATGGATACAGTATTGTTGTTGTTGTTGTTGTTTTAACTACTTTTGAGGACCCACTGTTTACACCTCCACTTAACTCTCTTCCAATAACCTTCACATTTTCCATCCCCCTTAAAACCATCTTCATGAGTTTAGGAAGGTGACCCAGTGGTGGAAGTACTTGACACCTCTTGCAATCTCTCAATGTAATTTTTACCAAGTTGGTCATCATTGTCATCCATTTTGCAAACTCCTTCCCCATAAAATCTATAATTCTCAATCCTTGCAGATTCGGGTGAGGTTCCAATCCTTCCATCACATCCTCATCGTTGTATCCACTGACTTCACATTTTTCGCGTTTGTCCCTCCAGTTCAACAGTAACCGCTGAATATTGGACTTCTCACAAAGCTTTGCTTTCCTTGCTTCTTCAATATTTTCCACCTCCTTAAGGCCAAAGAGTCTAAGCTTGCCTCTAAGATTTTTCAACCCTCCAAGTTGTCCAACCAGAGACTTTTGATCTTTACTCACAACAAAATGAGGCAGCGTTTGCAAACTAGTCAACCTCTCTATCCAATTAAATACGCATCTTTTACCATCATATCTCTCCTTAATGTACAAATGTCTCAAGTTAATTAAGTTGCAAAACTTGTTTGGAAGCTCATCTATTTCCCCCATCCTCAATGTCTGCAAGTTGTAGAGTTCTGTGATGTAAGTAGGTAATCCAGAGTCGAAACATGAAATATCGAGATATTTCAGATATTTCAGCTTGCGTAACGAACTTGGCAACTCTTTAGCAGCCTTACCATCAGTTTTCAACACCAAAATAGTCAGGTGTGTTAGGTAAGGCAGCGCATCACGAAGGATATAAGCCCCTGCATGTAACATTTGTACACTTTCAAAATTTCTCTTTAGAATTGTTGGTTTTATATCTGTAACCCCTTGATCAACTCTCACATATATAGCCTTACGAACATGATTCACCTCTTGACTTGCATTCAGGATTACAGAGTGATGTATAGATAGATCTAGTGCAAGATCATGCACTAGATCATGCATCTTGCAACTTTTAATGTTTCCAAATGCATCCCTTTCTTCATCTTGTAACAAAGAATTCCATAACAGCATGTTGAAATATGTGTTGCCAATATCTTCCATATGTGCATTACCTCTCCTGGGAGGAAGGAGAAACCCTAATGCCATCCAAATTTGTATCAACTCATCCTTATAAATGACAGTATCCTTTGGCATAATAGAGCAATATGCAAAACACTGTTTCAATGACAAGGAAGGTAAATTATCATATGACAGTTTCAAGGAAGGCAATACATTTTCTGATTGCCATGTTTCGCTATTTTTGATATCTATCCACTCTTGCTCAGACTTGGAGTACAATAAACCCCCGAGTGCTTTTATTGCCAGAGGCAGGCCACCACACCTTTCTACCATGCTTCTTCCCAAGGCCGCAAATGTCTGTGTCTCTAAAACTCCTCCATCTGAAAATGCTATTTTCTTGAACAATTCATAACTGTCTTCCTCTGATAATTTTTCCACAGAATAACAAACACAACGTTNGTCTGTGTCTCTAAAACTCCTCCATCTGAAAATGCTATTTTCTTGAACAATTCATAACTGTCTTCCTCTGATAATTTTTCCACAGGATAACAAACACAACGTCGCATGGCATCAATAACATCCTGTTTACGGGTGGTTACTAGAATACAACTCCCTTTGTCACCACCAATTTCAAGCAAAGAACTTCTCAAGTCCTCCCACTTTGCGTGTTCCTTATTCCAGACATCATCTAGTACGAGTATAAACCTTTTCCCCTTGAGATGCTTCTGAAGCTCATTGACGAGTGCTTGTACATTTCTGAACCCCAAATTGGTTGAAGGGAACAACCGTACCATTTGATCTAAAATCTTGATGAAATCAAAGTCATCTGATACAGTAATCCACATAGTCACTGGGAACATTTTAATGACATCATCAGATTTGAGAACCATACGAGCAAGAGTTGTCTTGCCTTGACCTCCCATCCCTTTTACAGCAACAACCCGTAAATCTTCTTGGTGATTTTCGCACACCATTCGTACAAGGTGTGCTACATCTTTATCTCTTCCAACGGGCGAAGTGCTGCGGATGTCTCCAGTTTGCATAGTCGAACCTAAATACGCTACAGGCTGAAGTCCCAGGTCTGTCGCACATTTGAAAATTTGATCAAAGGAAGCTTGAAGAGACTTGATTTTGTGAGCCACCTTGAAACGATATAAGCAGGTGTTTTTGGATGGAACGAAGAAGTCTAGTGCCTTACGATGGCGACTCTCCACTTTACTTCGAGTAACTTGATATGCAAGTTGATCCATAAATACATTAGCAACATTAGCAACATCTTCAAGCTTGTTGAACCAGTCCTTGTCAGCAGACATGATTAAATTCTTGGAATGAGCATCGTACAAGAGAGCGCCAACTGATTCCAACCTCTGGCGGAGTGTGTCGAGATCTTGATCAAGATTCCAAGCCTGAATGACTTCTTCAGCTGCAAGTGAAACAAGCTTGCCAAGCAGTCCGTTAGCAAAGTCAGCTACGATCGTTTCAGCCATTTTTCCTCAGTTTGATTTTGTGTAATTCTTTTGGTATATTTTGGTGGGCGGAGAGATAGTGTAAATGTAATTTGAGTTTCAGGAATTTGTATGCATTTCAAGTTGCAGTTGCTTTACTAATTATTAAAAGACTTTAGCTACTTTTATATATAGTTAATTAGTAAAAAATGAATAGGGAGTGAGTCTAAGGAGAATGGTTGGAGAAAATATAAGATTTTACCTCCTAAATAAAAGACAATTTAATTATATTATTTTTAAAATTTTGATTGGAGGAGTAAAATTTTATAAAAACAGTTTTAAAATATTAGTAATAAAAGTGAAAATAAAATAATAATATTAATATTATTATTATTACTGATGTTCTAATCTCTATCGTCCAGTAGATAGGTAGTGATACAGCGATTACTAGTGTTAGTACCAAACAATTTAAATGACCGAGTCGTCCATGTTTATTTAATTTAACAGCCCCGGTTGGTAAGGAATGGGGCCACCCACATTATCATTATTTCAATTAACAGTTTTGTTCTATACTAATAGAGTACTCCCCGTCTTAGTTTAATAGTTTTTGTATAATTATTTTGAACAGTTGGATCAATAATACATACTCCTATTATACAAATATTAATACTCCCCAGCTTAGTTTAACATCAATAATGGGAGGGATAGTGTTAGACCCTTAGGCTTTGAGCCTAAGTCTGGTGCTGCGGGCCGGGGCGGTGGCTTACTTGCGAGGCTTAAGACGTTGGGTTTCAGCACCAGAGTTGCAAGCCAGGCATGGGGCTTGGCGTTGAGATGAAGTCGAGGCACATGAGGCACATGGGGCACACTTGGGGCTTATGGGGCACTTGTGACTTATGAAGGCACTTGTACGAGTTGGAGATGTCAAAGGCTTAGATCATGACAACGGAGGCAAATGAATGCATAGCCAGGCACAGACACAGGGAACATGTATTGTGGGCACACTTGATTCTAGAGGAGTCACGCAACATGGCGCAAGGGTAAGAGAGGCAGGATTGGGTAAGACTTGAACAAAGGCACGGCCGGCTTAAGGGAGAGTCATAATCCACCATTAGTCCTCAATGACACAGAGGCGACATGGCAGACGAGTCTTAAGGAGTCAGACATGGTGGGCTTAGCTAAGGCATGGTTTCATGGTGGAGCTGGATAGGTGATGCAATCAGTTGGGCCAGGGTTGGAGTATGATGCAGGCATGACATGGATCCAATGTGCAAGATGGACTTGGGCTTATACATATCATATGGGTGGGCTTAGCTTACAAATAAAGAAAGTAATCTAGAGCATATCATATTTGATATGGTATAAGGCAAGATATTCTAGTGGCGGAAATCAAGGGATACGATTCAACATATTTTAGAGAATATTCTAGAATATGGATTATCCTTGGGAATATTCCAAAAGGAGGATTTCGTGGGAGTGTATCAAGGAAGATCTTCGCCATAGATGGAAACTTTGGATGGACTTGAGTCATCCTAGCTGCCTATATAAGGAGGAGCTACTTCATTCTCATTTCATTCATTCAGACATTCATACACACTTGTAGAGAGAAGTGAGAGTAAAATACAGAGAGAGCTATATAGAGTTCTAGAGATAGAAAGAGCTTTGTAGTGAGGCACTCTTGTATTACTAGCAGTTAGTGGGTAGCTGTGCTGAGTTGTGGCAAGCAGGCCTAGATTGTTAGATCCTTTTTGTGGAGTAATAAAAAGGTTGGGGGTTCCCCGTATATGCTCGTCTCATTTATATTGTGTAGTTGTTACTAACCCATCTTGCAGGCAAAGAGTTGGGGAGACTAAGGCCCAAGGGTTAGCTGCGCATTGCTGGCCAAGCTCTAGGCGTAGAGTTGGCGCATCACTCAGCCAAAAGTTTTGAAAAATTAGTCGTTGGTCGACGCTTCCGCAAGGCTGTGTGACAGTTGTCATCAGAGCTGCGTTGAGAACGTTGCTATGGCTGGTCCTACAGTTTCTTCTGTGAATGACAAAGTTACCAAACTTGAGGAGATGCTTGGTGAACCGCAGTCTGCCGATGTTGCACCAGTGCAAGAGCAATGTGCAACCATGAGGTCTGATATTGATCAAATCAGACGGATCCTAAAGAATCACCTACGTGAAGCTGAGGGGAAAATTGTTGAGTTGGAGAATACTTTGGCGGAGCTTTATGAGGAGGTGTCTATTCTGAGGAAGGCAGTGGCTGTTGGGGGCAATACTTCGGGTGAAGCTACGAGAAAGTTCAAAGTGCCAGAGCCTAAGTCATATGAGGGTGGCGGAGATGCTAAAGCNTGAGGGTGGCAGAGATGCTAAGGCATTGGAGAATTTCTTGTGGGATATGGAGCAGTATTTCAAGGCGGCTCATATCAGTGATGGTGAACAAGTGACTGTGGCCAGTATGTTTCTTGCAGGTGACGCCAAGCTATGGTGGCGTACTCGCATGGATGATGGTGAAGGCACAGGGAGGCCCAAAATCGAGACTTGAGATGTCTTGAAGAAAGAGCTTAAGGAGCAGTTCTTGCCTAATAATGCTGCATGGGTGGCTAGGGAGAAGCTAAAGCACTTGAAGCAGATGGGCACTGTGCGAGATTATGTGAAGGCATTCACTTCTAATCTGTTGGACATTCGTGACATGGCAGAGGCCNGACAAGTTGTTTAACTTTTGTTCGGGTTTGAAGCCATGGGCACAGGCTGAGCTAAGGAGACAGAATGTCAAGGACTTGACAGCAGCTATTGTAGTAGCGGATAGCTTGATGGATTTTAATTTTGCAACTGGTTCTAGTGACAAGGGGAAGCAAACCCAGGGTGCTAAGGAGAGATTGCAAAAGTTCAAATCCAAAAGCAAGAAGAGAGTCCAAGACGGGGATCAAGGCAAAACCAAAGTTAGTGGTGGGCAAGCAAAGAAGCCGTTGAGATGCTATATTTGCGAGGGTCCTCACATGATGAAGGATTGTCCAAAGAGGGAGAAGTTGAACGCTATGACCATGGATGAGGAAAGGAAGGAACCTTCAAGGGTTAATCCACTCAGAATGGTGAATGCACTGCAGACAAAGGAAGCTGTGAAGTCATCTAGTTTGTTGTATGTGCAGGTTGTCATCAATGGGCATGAAGTGATGGCAATGGTAGACACTGGTGCTACTAATAATTTTGTGGCTGACAGGAGCGTGGAGCATCTTGGCTTGGCTCTAGGAGCAAGCACTAGCCGCGTTAAAGCTGTGAATTCTGAGGCGCAAGTGATCAGTGGATCATCATTGGCANTGAAAGCCAAGGCTACGGTGGTGCCACATCTTGGCAGGGTGATGGTTGGGGATGAGGATAATCCTTGCTTTGTGAAGGGTGTTCTTAATCGTGACTCAGGGAAGCAAAATGTGGGACTGTTGTCAGCTATGCAGGTTGAGGCAGGGCTCAAGCGTGGAGAATTGACTTTTCTAGCTGCTTTAGTGGAGGTGAAGGATGATCAGACGGAGATGCCTGATGTTGTTGCTTCTACACTCAAAGAGTTCGAAGATGTCATGCCCCCAGGGTTGCCAAAGACATTGCCACCAAGGAGAGCTGTGGATCACAAGATTGAGATAGAGCCGGGCACACGGGCGCCGTCTCAAGCTCCTTACCGCATGGGACCTATGGAGTTAGCTGAGTAGAGGAAGCAGCTGAATGAGCTTTTGGAGAGTGGGTATATTCAACCGTCTAAATTCCCTATGGTGCCCCAGTCTTATTCAGAAGAAGGTAGATGGGTCATTGCGAATGTGTGTGGACTATCATGCCTTGAACAAGGTAACTATTAAAAATAAGTACCCTATTCCAAATGTTGTTGAGCTGTTTGACAGGCTCTCGAAGGCTAAGTACTTTACGAAGTTGGATCTGAGCTCAGGATATTGGCAAGTCAGAATTGCAGCAGGAGATGAGCCTAAGACCGCATGTGTGACAGGGTATGGGTCTTACGAATTCCTAGTTATGCCTTTTGGTTTAACAAANTTCCAAATGTTGTTGAGCTGTTTGACAGGCTCTCGAAGGCTAAGTACTTTACGAAGTTGGATCTGAGCTCAGGATATTGGCAAGTCAGAATTGCAGCAGGAGATGAGCCTAAGACCGCATGTGTGACAGGGTATGGGTCTTACGAATTCCTAGTTATGCCTTTTGGTTTAACAAATGCACCTGCTACATTCT
>QRFB01000603.1:55842-78115 GCA_008931105.1 Oenanthe javanica | reverse complement strand
ATAATTAAAGTAGTAGCAATAAGCACGAGGTACTGGATTTCAAATAAATTCACAAGTCCTTTAAATATGGAAAATTTAATACTTGTGACCTCATTTAAGAATTCTTTACAGATGAGATTTTCAACAAATATGCACATAAATTATATCTCAACTTGACTAATCAACTTAGACAAAATGAATTTATCATGCTATTTAGCAAATATATGTAAGTTATTCTATTAAGGACTACTCTCAAAATAAATGATACTCGATGTCCATGCGCTTATTCCGTGAGTGGTGTAGAGATTATCCAGCAGAGTTGATGGAGTTTGACAACTTCTAGTAATTACTTCTCTGTCTTTCTTACAACCTGCATTATCTATATCTATATAGCCAATTAGGTTAAACCTAGTATCTTTAGAGTACCTGATTCTAAGAATTGGTAATCCTTTAAGATATCTAACAATTCATATCTTAGCTATAAGATTAGATTCTCTAGTATCCACTTGGAAACTTGCACATAGGCATATTGAGAATAAAATATATGGTCTTTATGCACTTGAATAAGTAATGAGGTGATCATACCTCTATAGCTTGTCACTTCAGTTATATACCTGATTTACCCTGATCAAGCTTAGTGGTTTGTTGGAAAGAAGTCTTGGCAGGTCTGAAATCTTCTAAATTGTGTATCTTCAAAAGTTCCTTGACTTACTTTGATTGTCGTGCTCATCTTGTACTTACTCTGCATTAACTTAGCAAAAATCTCTTGCCAAATTTTCATTAGTAGACCCACATATAATATAATCATGGTATACTTGCACTAATATTACATTATGTGTGTACCTTGTATTCTAATATTACATTATATGTATAACAATCTTAATAAAATCATTTTCAAGTAATTATCAGTTAGTGTGTCATACTATGTCATTGACGATTGCTTGATTTCCTATCTCTGTCATAGAGAGCTTATGAAGAGAATGATATACAAATTCCAGTAGTTATTTAACTTCAAAATCCATGAGTTGTTGTACATCAACTTTAAATTCTAACTCACCATTCAGGAGTGTACTTGTTCACATTCATTTGATAGACATTCATACTTGAATGCTCAACGGGTGCTAGGAACATTATTGTTAGGTCATCAACTTTTTCAACCCTAATGAGTATCNGGTCATCAACTTTTTCAGCCCTAATGAGTATCAAGTCTCGTCTCTGGTGCTTGTAGTTAGATCCTGAAAGTCCCGAAGCATCTGTTTCTATCATCGTCGATACCTTCTGTTTTATAGTAACCTGTAGCAACCAGTTTGGCTTTGTCCCTCATAACAATGCCAATAATCATCGAGTCTCTGAAAACACTTACAGTACCAATTATAACCTTGTCTTATGGCCTGGGTTTCAAATTCAGTAGATTCTGCCTTTGAACTGATTGAGATCATCTTGTATTGCAATCACCCAATCTGGATCAATCAGTGCTTCTTCAATCTTCTTTAGGATATCAACTATTTAATAATTGTTCTTTCCCGAAGAATAACCATTTACTTTACATAGCACTTCTAGCTTTACTCTAGTATCCGGATCAATAAGAACTAGACTCCAAGAATGACTTTGACTCCAAACCCTTTATCTCGACATATATGTTCTTAATGTATTCCTTTGATCATCATTGTGTTAAGTACGACTAGTAGATCCTTCTTTTATTTGCTCCCCCTGAGTTACTTCTAGGATGTGTTGAAGATCCTTCACCTTGTTGAGTGGATTATGTTAAATTCCATTAGTTGTGTAGATTCACTATCATTTCCACTACTAGGATCTGAATCATCATCATTAACATTGATTCCTCCTGCAATCTCAGTTTCATCATCAATATCTGAATATGACTCTGACAAGATGTCAAGCTTCAAAGTTTTATAATAGACTTTCATTTGAATGCTCGGAGCTTGGTGTAATAGAATGACACATACAGACTTTCAATCACCTTTTGATTTTACATAACATCTTACTTTGAAAGCTTTCAACTTTAATGAGTAGCCGAGAAAAATTGTTCCATGAGCCTTAATTTCAAACTTGCCAAGATACTCATATAAATCTTCAATAAATATCAATTTTCTCCAAACACACGAAAGAGCTTCAGTGTTTACTTCTGGTTGGCCATTAACTCATATGATGTCTTTTCACGATCTTTGTTGAATAGAAAAGCATGTTGTGTTAATCATTTCAACTTCAAAGTACCTTTACAAGTGCAAACTTCATTTAGAACTTTTCAGTTCCAATATCTGAATTCAAAGTTCTCACAGCTTACTTTGCTTCCAACTTGATCTACCTGATGTGATCAATCACCATATGTGATGTATTTTCTGTTAAATGCATGAACATCACCAAATGGTAACTAGGGTTATCATTAACCAACACTAATTNAATGTATTCCTTTGATCATCATTGTGTTAAGTACGACTAGTAGATCCTTCTTTTATTTGCTCCCCCTGAGTTACTTCTAGGATGTGTTGAAGATCCTTCACCTTGTTGAGTGGATTATGTTAAATTCCATTAGTTGTGTAGATTCACTATCATTTCCACTACTAGGATCTGAATCATCATCATTAACATTGATTCCTCCTGCAATCTCAGTTTCATCATCAATATCTGAATATGACTCTGACAAGATGTCAAGCTTCAAAGTTTTATAATAGACTTTCATTTGAATGCTCGGAGCTTGGTGTAATAGAATGACACATACAGACTTTCAATCACCTTTTGATTTTACATAACATCTTACTTTGAAAGCTTTCAACTTTAATGAGTAGCCGAGAAAAATTGTTCCATGAGCCTTAATTTCAAACTTGCCAAGATACTCATATAAATCTTCAATAAATATCAATTTTCTCCAAACACACGAAAGAGCTTCAGTGTTTACTTCTGGTTGGCCATTAACTCATATAATGTCTTTTCACGATCTTTGTTGAATAGAAAAGCATGTTGTGTTAATCATTTCAACTTCAAAGTACCTTTACAAGTGCAAACTTCATTTAGAACTTTTCAGTTCCAATATCTGAATTCAAAGTTCTCACAGCTTACTTTGCTTCCAACTTGATCTACCTGATGTGATCAATCACCATATGTGATGTATTTTCTGTTAAATGCATGAACATCACCAAATGGTAACTAGGGTTATCATTAACCAACACTAATTATATTTCTTTCATGACATTACTTGCTTCAGTGTGATGTTTTCATTGACTTCCCTATATGACATACTTCAAAATGTCCTTATAGATAGAATTCCATATGAAGCAGTCCTCTCTCCAATTTCTTCTTTATCAAAGAATCCATTGTCTTGAATATCAAGTGTGAGAGCTTCTTATGTCATAGCTAACTCTTTACCGGTGAAGCTTTACTAAGAAACTTACTTCACCTTTATGTACAAAATCTATGCCAACTAATAACATATTTCTTCACTCTCAGTTGAGTGAGCTTCCATCTTTCTTGCTCGAAATTAAACACTTATCATTTTCAATGCTTTTCCAGAAAACCTTTGACAAAGAATTCCCTAGTGCCCTGTAGATAGTGCTTAAGTCCGTCGACAAGAAAGATATTTCTAGTGATGACAAATCCAATATCATGATAGCCAAGTCCCTTGTACATCCTTTGCTGCCATCTCCAAAGGTTACCGTTGGGTAGGCTTTCTCAATCAATAAATGTCATGAAATCACATAACTTTTGTCTTTTGTTTAATACTATGCAATCGCAAATGATTAAGCTTCTTGGTACTCAACTTTAATTGAGTCCAGATGGGTTAAAGATATTACTTTTAACAGTGGTAATAATAGCTTCAACCTTAACATGCATAAACTTAACTTTGACTGATCACTTCTCATTCACAGCAGCCTTGACAAGGTAGTTTTAAGGCTAAGAGATTAATGATTCCAACCTATCTTTAAATTGACTAGTAGTCTTTACCCTTTTGTGTTTCTTATAGATGATTTGCCTAAGATTATGCAAGTCCTACGATATGCATTTTTAACTTTAAACAAACAAGCATGAAAATAAGAACACGAAGTAACATTCAACTTTAATGCATTAAAGATAAGAATTATGCATTTTAGGCATGTTATGCATATTAAAAAATTCAGTACTATCTACTTTAACCATTCTACACAATTGTGACATGTGTCAAGAAGATTTACAGATATTTAATAATTTTCTAAAAGCACATGGAATAGACGAACTAAAAATTTAATTACTAATTATGTCTAATCCATTTCTGTTGTTGTCTAACATTTTAACTATCTCTAATTATCTATGTCAGTTTTAGATTAAGCCTCGAATGTACAGATTTTACTGACTACTTAGACAATTCTACAATCTTTTAATCTTCTACACCTTAACAAGCAATACATGAAGTGATTTGACATTTAAGTTCAACTATGTGAGTGTGAGCAATTCATATNATATGTTCTTAATGTATTCCTTTGATCATCATTGTGTTGAGTACGACTAGTAGATCCTTCTTTTATTTGCTCCCCCTGAGTTACTTCTAGGATGTGTTGAAGATCCTTCACCTTGTTGAGTGGATTATGTTAAATTCCATTAGTTGTGTAGATTCACTATCATTTCCACTACTAGGATCTGAATCATCATCATTAACATTGATTCCTCCTGCAATCTCAGTTTCATCATCAATATCTGAATATGACTCTGACAAGATGTCAAGCTTCAAAGTTTTATAATAGACTTTCATTTGAATGCTCGGAGCTTGGTGTAATAGAATGACACATACAGACTTTCAATCACCTTTTGATTTTACATAACATCTTACTTTGAAAGCTTTCAACTTTAATGAGTAGCCGAGAAAAATTGTTCCATGAGCCTTAATTTCAAACTTGCCAAGATACTCATATAAATCTTCAATAAATATCAATTTTCTCCAAACACACGAAAGAGCTTCAGTGTTTACTTCTGGTTGGCCATTAACTCATATGATGTCTTTTCACGATCTTTGTTGAATAGAAAAGCATGTTGTGTTAATCATTTCAACTTCAAAGTACCTTTACAAGTGCAGACTTCATTTAGAACTTTTCAGTTCCAATATCTGAATTNTGTTTCTTATAGATGATTTGCCTAAGATTATGCAAGTCCTACGATATGCATTTTTAACTTTAAACAAACAAGCATGAAAATAAGAACACGAAGTAACATTCAACTTTAATGCATTAAAGATAAGAATTATGCATTTTAGGCATGTTATGCATATTAAAAAATTCAGTACTATCTACTTTAACCATTCTACACAATTGTGACATGTGTCAAGAAGATTTACAGATATTTAATAATTTTCTAAAAGCACATGGAATAGACGAACTAAAAATTTAATTACTAATTATGTCTAATCCATTTCTGTTGTTGTCTAACATTTTAACTATCTCTAATTATCTATGTCAGTTTTAGATTAAGCCTCGAATGTACAGATTTTACTGACTACTTAGACAATTCTACAATCTTTTAATCTTCTACACCTTAACAAGCAATACATGAAGTGATTTGACATTTAAGTTCAACTATGTGAGTGTGAGCAATTCATATGAAAACAAGCACATAAACAATTTCAAGAATATGCATAATATTTGAATAAGACATTATGAGCAATATCAAATTCCTCATACACTTAACAAGTCATTTATCACAATAAGAATAAATATAAAATATCTTATCTATGACCTATTTGTCTATTGGAAATTTTCACAACATTAGCAGAGTTATTAAATTATATAAGATTTAAATCAAGTTCAAGCAAATGTTCAGGATACACCTAATCGTCTAGAATAATCCTATCTAATTCTAGATATTCATTTTACTGTATTGAAAGTCAAGTATGAAATGTACTAACTTTAACTCATAAGTCCTAGCATTTAATATCTCATTCTTAGCAATCAATCAAACATTTAAGTCCTAAGATGCTAACATGCTGACATGAATATAATACATTTCAAAACATAATAATCATACAGTTCTGAATTAGATAAAAGTATATTAGTTATAATGTGTACCTTTGAAGTGCTTAGTGATTCATCTCCAGTGTTGGTCATTGATGCCAGATATCCATGCGGTTCATCACTATCACTGATAGAATCAACTTTGCATTAAACTTCACTAACAAATGCTTTCCCTCGTTGTAACCTTACTAATGCTTGACGTTCCTGCTTTAAACCCAGCACTGTCTTTGTCATCATTTGCTTGTTCAGGCTTCTTGAATAGTGTAACACAACCCTGATATTGTTTTGCTACTTTTAACCATCCCTGTCTTGCAACCGCCTCTTGAACTGATCTTGAAATTCTCCCCTATGGATTCTATAGGAAGGACCTTAGATTAAGAATTGGGATTCCGTCTGAATCTCAGATCATTTCGTTTCTGTTCAAAGGTTCTCAACCTTGACTTTAATCAAATTATGTTCTTGGGTCATAAATATAGTGGATATGCTAACAACCTGCATTACCAAATATTATCTTCTCCAACTCTTGTTCTAGTTCATAGGCTTTTAGCACACCATATAGATCCTTGATGGCTGTAATTCTATGTTCCAGATGATCTGCAGTGTTAGCACGAACTTCTATTATCTTTCTTATTTGCATAAGATACTCCGTACATGTAGAGATAACATGTAATTCAGTCTTGTATTCTTTAGCCTCATATGTTCTTTCAGTTGTGACCTCTAACGATTCTTAAATCCGTCTTGTACAAGTACATTTGTACAAAACCTAGAATGATCAGTAGAGTCAGAGAAATAATTCAGCAGAGTTCCCTACTAATAAATCTATCCTTTCTTTACATTTGAGCGGTTTGTGGATGTTGCCTAAATAAATAGACTATCATAGAGGGGGGGGGTTGAATATAATACTATCAAAATAATCGATTATAGACACAAGTATGAAGAAGAAATATTGTTTTGTTTTAATATTTCATAATCTGAATACAAAACTCTCTCAAGAAAAACATGGTTCTTAAGAGCTGCTAGGTTATAAGAATGATATGTCTTTTTGTAATTACAATGTAAAACCTAATTATGTGTTTATATAGAACATAGTTACAAATCCAATTACAAAATAGATAATGGTAAAGATATCTTCGATAAGGTAATATAATTGTATTTGAATTCCTCGTTCTCTATCTAAATCAAATTCTGATTTATATCTCTGTCAAACTCTGATTGATCATAAAATCTGTCGGTTGATAATCTCTGATTGAGTAAACTCTAATTGAGTAAACTCTGTTGACAACTTCTAAACTTTGATGACATCAGCATAAACTCTGTTCTTCAATAAACTCTGTTTGTGATATTCTCTGACAGCATCAGTATTTGCATTTCTAACAATCTCCCCCAATTTATGCTTTATTCAGTAAAACATAAATTCTACTTGTGATGTCAGAAACCATAGAGACAAATGCACCAGAGTTTGAGTTTTCCATCTTGACTTAAATTCTTTTATATGAAAAATCTTCAGATAGAAACTGATCAAGTAATTTTTTTAGCAATCTTCAATAATCCAATCAGCTTCTCCTTCAACTCTTTCATTTGATCACTAGAGTCATTAATCTGGAATATTGCAGCTCTTAAGTTATAGATTGATGTTCTTTCCATTCTGTTATCTAGAGGTATGCAACAGGCTTTCTGTCCATCAGGTTTTAGTATAAGTGTAGGAATTCCTAACACCATATTTACCTTTGCATCCCCTTTAGCATTTATTTTTCAATACCATCTTCAAGCATGTATCCAGGTATGTACTCATCAGAGTTTAGCATTAACAGCCTTTCATTCTTCTTCTTTTCATCAACCACTCCTTCCAAAGTCTTCACCCATCTAGCTGTAGCCTCATTTTCATCATTTAAGAGATAAAGAACATACTCAAGTTCTTTTGACTTATGAATTAGATCTTCTTCAGCAATCTTCATCACTCTTCCATTCTCCAAGAAATACAGAAGCTTCTCTTTAGGTTGAGCACCATAAAAAATGTCCTTTACTATGTGAACATCAATTAATTTATCCAAATGTTCTTGATTCAATTCTTCCTCAGGTTTATCTTTTAAAGAAAAAGGATCTCTGAAAGCATTTGTTTCACCCCCGAAGACTTTAGCCTTTGAATCACCAATACCTCCCTTGTTTTTACCAAGTTTGGCATTGAGAGTCAGAGTTTCAGATTTTGTCCACAGAAGATCAGGATTTTTCTTTCTGCTCAGAGTTTGCTGTTCCTCTTCCTCATCTTCAAAACTTGTTCCCCTGGAAGAAATGTAGTACCAAGCATAGTAAGATGAGTTTTTGACTTTGCTGGAACTTTCTTTTGGATTACTGGAGTTGGTTTTGTCTTTACTTCAACAGACTTTTGAACTTCAACATGTTTGGATACAATTTTCTTTGCTTGAATAGGTGCCTTCTTTTGAATTGGAATTCTCTTTGTTCTTACACTTCTTTTCTTCTAGACTTGAGCATTGTCAGTACTAGTTTTCTTCTCTTCTTCTTCTATAGCAACTGGATCCATTCCTGGATTTTCTTCTTTAAATAACTTCAGTGCAAGTTCTGCATCCTTTTTATTTCTTCAGGGTTTTCTTCTTCTTCAAGACTTTTTGCCAATTCCATATCAACATCCATCATAGTTTGTTTTTCAGAGTTTCTATCAGAGTTTATACCAGAGTTCGAAGGAATCATAGTTTGGTCAGTCAGAGTTTGTGTTTGTAAACCCTGTACATCCTTATAACTCCCTTGTCTTCTATCCCCATCACTACCATCACTATCTCCAGGTGTATCAGAGTTTATTACTACATCCACATTGCATTTGTCCTTTGAGTATATCTCCCCCTTTTTGACATCGTCCCCTTTTTGATGGTTAAGATGTCCACAATGGTATGCAACATGGTTTGTATTGAGGTGACAGTAGTAGCAATCTTATCAACCTTTGCTTCCAGAGCATCCTGCTTTGTAGGAACAGTTTTGAGCTTTAATTCCAAGGCATGTTGAGAAGTAGAAACAGAAGTCTGAACAGATGCACTGTTTTTGCTAACAGAATCCTTCAAATCACAAACTTCACTATGAAGACCTTTTGTTAACACAGTGGTTGCTTTAAGAATAGTCTTCATTTCCTCAGAGTTTAGTTCAGAATCAGCCTTTTCTATCAAGTCATGCACATGAGGCCAAGAAATAGTTTCATTAGAAAATTTCCAAGACATATCCCAGATGGATTGTCTTCGAAATCTGAGAAGATTGGCAGGTGAGGGTTCACCCTTGCTACTAAAATCCCTCCTTATTCTTTCTTCTTTCAAAGCAGATTCAATTTCAGCTTTGAGAGATTCAACAACCAAATAATCAGGATATGTCATCCTCAATCTTTCATTGAGCATCAAAGGCATCAGCAGGCCATCTTTTGGAGCTATATCTCTGATTGTATAGAATGGAGAGATCGGTCACTTATTCATCTTCAAAAATGGGCTCATCAGAGAATGCTTCTTCATTTTCAGAGTTTGGCATCTCAGAGTTTGTAGTAACAGATAAGCTCTAAGTACCTGTAAAAGAAATAGAACAACCTATATCACTCTGTTTTTTTAAAGTAATCTCATTACTTCTCATATCACACATCTCATGACTTTTAATAGTCAGAGTTTGCTCATTAGAAGTAACTAACTTCTTTCTCAATTCTATCTCTCCTTTTTCCAGATCCAGTGTCTGCCTCTCATTGTTAGTTCTGTTTTTCACACATTTTACCTCAGGCTCAATAGAAAGTCTCAAATCACATTGTCCTACAGAAATAAGAGGTGGCTGAGAAAGGAGATCTGTGGTCACATGAATAGAGGTACCCTTTACAAAACTATTCATGGTCATCCCAGCAGTAAAAGTTGGAAAGATAAATTCTGAACTTATACTATCAGAGAATGTAAATTCTGAAGAAAAGTAAGAGTTTATACCTTGAGCAGTTGTAGATGTTGATGGAGTTTCCAGAGGCTGTGCCGAAAGATGTTGCACCAAAATTGCATCACAGATTGCCAATAGATCTGTATAAGAGTATGTCTTCTCAGCATCAACAACAACAGAATCTTTTTTTTGAGATGTAGTGCCTGCATCCAAACTTTGATTGTTTGGTTCTTATTGGGCAGTGGCCTTAACAACTTCTTCAACCCTTTGAGCTGAAGGTTCTTGTGGGTTGTACCCTTGATTCATGTTGGCTTTATCTGCTTCAATTGTGGCTGCTGTTGCACTTTGAGCAACAGGTTCTTGTGGGCCTTGCCATGTAGAGATTGCTACCTCACTTTGAGAGGTAGGTTCTTATGTACCATGGCCAAAAGAAACTCGCTTCTACTTCTTTGTTCTTGTGAATAGCTTTGAACTTTGAGAGACTGGAGATGTTTTTGATTGCTTTAGAGCCATCTCATTTCTTACTTCTTCAACAAGCTCTCTCACTCTTTCATAAGACATCTCCTTAATTATTTGCTTTGGTAAGTGAACAGGAAAATCATATATTGTAACAGGAGTAGCTTCACTTGCATCATTTGCATCAACATTAGCATCATTACCAACTAACTCAGACTTGATCACCTCATTAGAGTTTAATGCTGCATCAGAGTTTATAGATGGAACTAGATCAGAGTTTAGAGATTCAGAATTTGCAGCCTTGACCAATCTTGTCCTTTTCTTTACAGGCTCAACAATAGGATTGATATGGAATGGTTTCATGAATGGTGCATGTGGAATTTCAGTGGATGTTTTGACAGGTTTCTTTAATGGGAAAACCAAACCTTCACCACTTTCTTCAGAATCTGTGTTTTCATCAATCAAACTTCTTTTCTTTGGAGAAGACTCTAATACTGGTTTTCCCTTTCTTTTCATTCCTAAGCCATGTGGTTTTTGAGAGGTTTGTTTTACAACTGCAGTCTTTTGGGAGACTGCAGAGGTTGGCTTGAGTGTTTGGGGATCAGTGTTTGATTGGTGGCTTGGGTTAGAATCAGAGAATGTTAAACTGATTCATAGCCACAGATAGAAAATCCATCCCATACACAGTAGGCATTCTCTGATTTAAGAGAAGTCTGACCCATGTGGGATAAAACAAATCAGGCAGCTTACCTTCACTGTCCATTTTAGCATCTTTTCTTGTGAGATCAACAAAAATTCTCTTGTTCATACAGAAACTAACTAAACTCTTATCATTCTCAAAAGTTACATCAGGCAATAGATAGGTGAAAATTAACTGTAAAAATCTAGCAAAGTATACTGTATGTGCATCATCATTTATTATGCTAGCTATCTGCCTAATTAATAAACAAGGAAAATTAAAATTCAAGTTATGGGTCAGAGAATAGCCAATTTGTTGTGAGAGCTGTGGGATGGCATCAAAATTAGTGCATTTGGCAGTGAATGCTCTTGTGATGCAGTCAAAGAAGAAATTCCACTCTCTTCTTCAATTTGGCCTAGTGAGGCTTCCCAACTTTAATAAACTGCCTCCATAGCCTATCGATAGAAAAAACTCCTTGATCTGTTCTTCATCAACAATATCATCATATTTAACCACTTAAGGAAGGTGAAGGGCTTGACGAACAACCTCAGGAGTTATTGAATGTTTGCCATTGCATTGAAATGTGATGACTGGCTCCACATCGTCACCAGCATTATTGAATTTTGTTGTTGCCCATATCTTGGTCAGAGTCTGTGCAGAGATAGCCCTGAGTTCTTGAAGTGCATACCCAATACTGCTTTGTTGTAAGAAATCTTGAATGACATGGAAGTCTTGCGGTGCTTCAGATTTATTCAACAAGGAGATGTAGTTAGTAGTAGTAAAAACATAGTTTTGGAAAGTAAGACCCTTGGCTGCCATTGATGCATAGAGAATTTCAGATATGAGAAATTAGGGTTTGAGAGTTCGAGAGAGAGATAGTAAAAATAAAATGCAGTTGTTAATTCAAAGAGAAAAATATGAATTAAACTATTCCCTCTCAATTGCATATAGTATGTAGTGGGACAGGTGGCATGGAATTATTGGAAGAGTAATGAGTCGTACAAGTCTCAAAATATAGCAAATGTGTGTGTATTTGTGTATAGATATGAAACGTTTTTCATGAAATACACGCACCCTAATGATTAATCCAATCAGAGACTAACAAATATGATGTCACATAATTAAATATGATTTCATAAGTAATATCTCAGAGTTTAGCATATAGACTAATATCAGAGTTTACAGTAATCAGAGTTTGCAATCACTGTCAGAGTTTAGGACATACTCTGACAGAGTTTACCATAAACACTGATAGCTTAAAATTGTCAGTGTTTAGCTATTCCAAGGATCAGAGTTTATTTCATTTTCTATCAGAGTTTTCCATAGACTCTGACAGAGTTTATCATAAACACTGATTGTGTCTGCTACTGCTGTTTGGAGTTGAATCAATTGTAACCATTCCCAATTCAGAAACCATTCTTGTAAAAGTTGCTTCACACAGAGGCTTGGTGAATATGTTTGCTAAATGTTGATCTGTGGGAACAAAATACATTTTAGTTGTTCCTTCCATGACATGTTCCCTTATGAAGTGATAACTAATACTGATGTGCTTTGTCAGAGAATGTTGAACTTGATTTCCTGTCATTGCAATAGCACTTTGATTATCACAATAAATAGGAATTTTTGAGAAGTTCAAACCATAGTCTAACAGTTGATTTCTCATAGATAAAATCTGAGCACATCATCTTCCTGTAGCTATATATTTAGCCNCTGAGCACAGCAGCTTCCTGTAGCTATATATTTAGCATTTGCTGTTGATGTTGAGATAGATTTCTGTTTCTTGCTGAACCATGAGACAATTCTTCCACCTTGAAATTGACAACTTCCACTAGTGCTTTTCCTGTCAATCTTACATCCTGCAAAATCAGCATCTAAATAGCCTATTAGTGTAAAGTTAGACTCTCTAGGATACCATAAGCCAAGATTGATGGTGCCCTTGAGATATCTAAAAATTCTCTTAACAACAATCAAATGTGGTTCCCGTGGATTTGCCAGAAATCTAGCACATAGATAGGTTGCAAACATGATATCTGGTCTACTAGCAGTCAAGTAGAGAAATGATCTAATCATACCCCTGTATGATGTTATGTCTACAGGTTCACCAGTATCTTGATCAAGCTTGGTCGCAGTGGCCATTGGAGTTGTAACAGATGCAGAGTCTTGCATTTAAAACTTTGTGAGTAAATTCCTTGTATATTTTGACTGACTTATGAAAATGCCTTCATTAGTCTATTTCACTTGCAAGCCTAGGAAATAGCTCATCTCTCCTATCATGCTCATTTGATACCTGGACTAGATTAACTTTTAAAATCTTTCACAGAGTTTATCATTAGTGGATCCAAATATAATATCATCAACATATATTTGAACCAATAATAAATCCTTGCCTTGAGTTCTATAAAATAATGTTTTATCAATTGTACCTCTTGTGAAACCACTTTCAAGTATAAATTGAGCCAGTATTTCATACCAGGCTCTTGGTACTTTTTTGAGTCCATATAAAGCTTATCCAATCTGTAGACATGATTTGAATATTTGGGATTGACAAAACCAGGAGGTTATTCAACATATACCTCATCTTCAAGCTCTCAATTCAAAAATGCACTTTTAACATCCATCTGGTATACTTTGAGTTTCTTGTGTGCAACATAAGCAATAAAAATTCTGATTGCTTCAAGTCTAGCTACAGGTGCAAAAGTTTCATCATAGTCAATACCTTCTTGTTGGGAGTAGCCTTTAGCAACTAGTCTTGCTTTGTTCCTTGTTATGATGCCATCAGAGTCTGTCTTGTTTCTGAACACCCACTTTGTGCCAACAATTGATCTATTCTTTAGCCTTAGAACAAGGGTCTAAACATTTCTTTCAAACTCATTTAATTCTTCCTGCATTGCAGTAACCCAATCTGCATCCTTTAGAGCATCTTAAACTTTATTTGGCTCTGTTTGAGAAAGAAAACTTTGAAATAGACATTCATTTTGAGTATATTTCCTTGTATGCACTCCACTTTCTAAATCACCAATAATCAAATCAAGTGTATGATCTTTGGTCCATTTCCTTGGATGAGGAAGATTTCTTGAACTAGATGCTTCCCCATGATTTGTGCCTTCATAGTATGATTCTTCAGTAAATGCTGATCATCCCCCTAAAGTTGTGCTTATTTCAATATTTGATGGATCAGAGTTTATCTACTCAGACTTTGAATGATCAGAGTTTGTGTGATCAGAGTTTTTATTTGTCAAGGATTGGTCAGACTCTGAAATTTCTATGATTGAGGTTGGTTCTGCAAATTCTATAGAAGATTGATGTTGCTCCCCCTCAACATGTGCAGAATCTTCAATTTTTGTTATTTTTATATTTGAATCAGAGTTTAGGGAATCAGAGTTTAACTCATCAGATTTTAGCTCAGCAGTGTTTAGCTTATCAGTGTTTTGCTCAACAGTTTTTAGCTCATCAGTGTTTATGTCTTGTTGAGCTTTGAGCAATTCATTTTCAAAACTTAGAGATTCCTGAGCATCTTCATCATGCAATCATGTTATTTTTCCTTCATTAAAAGAGACATTAATAGATTCCATAACTACCCTAGTTCTCAGATTAAACACCTTGAATGCCCTTGAAGAAGTTTTAGAAGTTGTTGCATATCCAACAAAAATGCCTTCATCTGCTTTGAGTTCAAACTTTTTCAACTGCTCATGATGTGTTTTAAGAATAAAACACTTGCTTCCAAATATGTGAAATCATTTCACATTTGGCTTCATTCCCTTCATTGTTTCATATGGAGTCATTCCATGTTTATTTATCAAAGTGCAATTCTGAGTAATGCATGCAGTATTCACAACTTCTGCCCAAAAGTATGTAGGAAGTTTTGCTCCTTCTAACATTGTTCTTGCAGCTTCAATGAGAGTTCTGTTCTTTCTTTCAACCACACCATTTTTTTGAGGTGTACCAGGTGCTGAAAATTATTGAATGATTCCTTTTGTTGAGCATAATTCCTCTATTGCAGAGTTCTTAAACTCCGTTTCATTGTCACTCCTTAAATTCTTTACCTTGTGTGGTGTTTCATTCTCAATCATAGTGATATAATCAAAAATAATCTCAGTTGTTTCATCCTTTTTATGAAAAAAGTACACCCATGTAAATCTTGTATAGTCATCTACTATAATTAGATTACATTTCTTCTTTCCAATGGACATATTGTTGACAAGACCAAATAAATCAAGATGCAGTAGGTGAAAAGGTTGATCAATAGAATTTTCAGTTTTTCTCTTGAAAGATGTCTTCCTTTGTTTGGCCTTTTGACATGAATCACAGAGTCCATCAGGATAAAATTGAACTTTTGGAAGACCTCTTACTAGATCATTTTTCACCAATTCATTTATATTTCCAAAGTTCGAGTGACACAGCTTTTTGTGTCAATTCCAGTTTTCTAAAGATGAAGCCTTTCCAAGTAAACAAGTTAAGGGACCATCAGAGTTCACTTCCAAGTTAACTTCAAATAAATTGTTATGTCTGTGACCAATGAGAACCATTTTTCCAGCCTTCTTACTTTTGACTTCACAATGTGTTTTATGAAATTCCACAGAATAACCTATGTCTGTCATTTGACTCACACTTAACAGATTATGCTTGAGTCCTTCAACCAGAGCTACATTTTCAATGATGATATTTCCAATCACATTATTGTCATATCCTAGTGTTCTTCCTATGTTGCCATCTCCATAAGATACTGCTGGGCCAACATTATCCTCAAACTCTGAAAGCAGGGATTTATTTCCAGTCATGTGTGCAGAACATCCACTATCAATTACTAGGATGTTTTTCCTATTTCCCTGCAATCATCAATGCAACTTAGTTAGTAGATTTGGGGACCCAAACAAGTTTGGATCCTTTCTTTTTAACATTGTTAAATTTTGTAGCAGAAGTAACTTTATCAGAGTTTAAGTTAACAAAGTTTACATTTTCNGTAACTTTATCAGAGTTTAAATTAACAGAGTTTACATTTTTAGAGTTTATGATTTCAGTGTTTGTCTTTCTTCTATCAGCCTTTATCACATACTTTTGTTTAGTAAAATAACTAGAATAAACTGGAGTTTTATTTAAATGAGGCAAAGGTTCATAATAATTGAAATACAGACTATGATATTCTTTACATGTGTAAATTGAATGCCATAAACTACCACAGTGAAAACAATGATTTTGTGGTCTATATCTAGTCTGTTTCCTATTCTCTGAACTATGTTTCTCAGGTTCTTTCTTTTTATTTTTCTTGCAGTCAATTGCAAGATGATTAGAATTTCCACATGTGAAACAAGTTTTCCTAGGAGCATCAGGAATATTCTTATAGTTATTCTCCTTAGAAATTCCTATTTTGCCATTTCTATTCCTCTTGAGCTTTTTAGGCTTATTCTTGTTGGTGACTGACTTCAACTTTTCTTTAAGTTGCTTCTGAGAGAGTAATCCAATATTGACTGGTTTATTCTCTGACACACTATTCTTTTTGGTTTTGTGATTATTACAGCATTTACCAGAAGTGTCCTTTTCATTACTAGTTCTAACAAAATTCACAGGTTCACTCAAATTTCCTTTTGTATATGTCTTAGTGTGTGTCTCCTTGTCAGATTCATAACCCAAGGCAGATGTCCAATTCTTGTTAGAAAGCATTTGTTGGAATTTCTTACCAGAGTTTGTCCAAACTCTAAAAGTCTCATTTTCTTTAGTTATCTTAGATTTTAAATATTCCAGATTTTTAGATGAGTTTGCATGTGTATAGCATTCTCATAGTCTTTCTTAGTGCTAAGCATATGTGAATTTTCAGATTCAAGAAAGTCATTCCTAGTAGTCAGAGTTTGTATTTCAGATTTTAATCTTTCATTCTCAAGTGACTGTGATTTAAAACTAACATGCAGAGTTCTAAGAAAAGACTTTAATTCATGGATGTTTTCAGTATTAAATTTGAAGACAGAGTCTGGTACCTTGTCAGAGTTTAGGATGAGAGCATTAGTGTTTGCCATAAGAGCATAGTTTGTTTCCTCTTCAGAGTCTGAGGAATCCATCCAATCTTTCTTTGAGGTAATGAGAGTTTTTCCAGATTCCTTGCTTCTGCACTCAGTAGCAAAGTGCCCCATCTTGTTACATTTGTAACACTTGTAACACTTGACTTTTGATTTTTCAAGTGTTTTTTAAATGCCATCTCTATCTTCTCTTCTTTTGAATCTATCTTTATTCTCTGACTCTCCATGCTTCTTTTTAAAGTTTTCTTACTTTCTGTACTTCCTATACTTCATATTCTTGAAGCCTTTGACAATCATGACAACCATCTTCATCATGTCAGAGTCTGTGGAATTATTAGAGTTTGTCTCAGACTCTGATTCACTGCTTTCCTTGACCATTACAATTTTTCCTTTTCTTGTTGAGACTTTTAAAATTTTCTCTTTTGGTTCTTCAACCTTTGTCTCAACATTCAAGGGAACAAATTTTGCCTTGCTACTCTTCCTATTTTCCTTTACTGTAATTCCAAGTCACGAGTCTTCAATATTCCAATAACTTCATCTATAGACATCTCATCCAAATCAGTCATATCTCTTATCAAGGATGTTTGTAGATCACATTCTTCAGGAAGAGCCCTTAGAAACTTGGTGTTTGAATCCTCATTATCATACACCTTATCCACCAAAGCCAAGTTATTCAACAAAGTAAGAAATCTATCATTGATATCATTAAGAGACTCATTCTGTTTTGCCTCAAAGTATTCATACTCTTGAATAAGAACTGATCTTCTATTCTTCTTGATATCTTTGGTTCCTTGACATTGAACTTCTAGTACATCCCAGATTTCTTTTGCAGTTTTGCAGGCAATTACTCTATTTGACATCACAGAGTCTAAACTATTATGCAGTATATTCATTACCTTTGCATCTTTCAAGACCTCTTGCTTTTCTTCATTAGTCAATTCCTTCTTGTCTTTCAGAGTGTAGTATTCAGAAACCTGTCTGCCTTCCACAATTGTTGATGACACTAGCTTGGTTGGTAGATATTGACCTTCATTGATTCTGTCTATATAATCAGGATCAGTTGCTTCCAAGAACATCATCATCTTTACCCTCCATGTAGGGTATTCAGCCTTCTTCAAGATTGGGATTCTGATACTTTCATACTTATTTCGAGACATGTTTATATGATCTTTAAGTTGTAATCAACTGCCTGCTCTGATACCAATTAGTGCCTAGATAAATAGACTATTATAAAAGGGGAGTTGAATATAATAGTATCAAAACAATCGATTATGAACACAAGCATGAAGAAGAAATACTGTTTTCTATTAATCTTTGATAATCTAAATACAAAAATCTCTCAAGAAAAACAAGGTTCTTAAGAGCTGGTAGGTTATGAGAATGATATGTCTTTTTATAATTACAATGTAAAACCTAATTATGGGTTTATATAGAACACAGTTACAAATCCAATTACAAAAACAGATAATGATAAAGATATCTTCCATAAGGTAATATAATTGTATTTGAATTCTCATTCTCTATCCAAATCAAATTCTGATTTGTATCTCTGTCAAACTCTGATTGATCATAAACTCTGATTGAGTAAACTATGATTGAGTATACTCTGTTGACAGCTTCTAAACTCTGATGATGTCAGCATAAAATCTATTCTTCAATAAACTCTGTTTGTGATATTCTCTGACAACATCAGTATTTTCATTTCTAATAGTGGAACTATAACATAAGTAGTCGTAACATCCACAATAAAATCCAAACACACCGGAATAAACCTACTAATAGGAAATGACCACTTTCCTGGAAACCGGGTCATATGCTATGGGAATTAATTCTGATATGGGTAAAAATAGCCCTGGGGAGATAATAAATATAGCATTTATTATTCCATTAAATATGCCTGGTATGATCCAAAGGCTTGGGCCCTTGTAACGAACTAGGAAAATAAAGTCTAGGATCAACTGGGTTTGTAAGTATAGCCCACAAGTTCTGTTAAAGCTATAGGCCCAATAAGCCCTTATTATTAATTAATTTTGTAATTAGTTAAGGCTCGGTAAAGGCCCGATAAGCCTGTTGGAGGCCTTCATCCTAGAAGGATCTAGAAATTTGAACATAGGAAGAGTCCAATGAGGACTCTCATTCCTATAAGGTTTGGATAACCCTATCACTAGGAGACTTGACCTCCAAGTCTCCTAATTCCAATCTGACTCCAAGGCCTTCGTGCGCTTATATAAAGGGCCTAACCCCTCAACATTAGAACTACGTTGTTGGCTTGATTCTCACACGAACTGAGATACGTAGGCAGTTAACGAGGACCTGAATTAGTCACGAAACGTTAGTGCAGCCATTAAAGCTCGAAGCTCCTCCAAACCCTAGCATTAATTACGTATTAAATACACCTCGTTTTTGATCCATAACATTTGGCGTCGTCTGTGGGAATCGAATAACAACCATGGCAAGAACACGAAGTACTGCAAGCACCCTTGAAGGAGAGATTCCTGACACTGCTGTCGACACCACTGTCCCCCCTATTACAACTCTGGAGCAACGAGCTGTTGTTCCAATCACTTCCGTTGAAGACCCTGAAGCAAGCACCCGGCGTGCCGGACCCCTTAGCATCGTCGTTCATCCTTCCAACCTCAATGTGTCAATTCATGCTTCAGCTCCTCCACTCCAGGTAATTCCACCCCTTCATACAACTTTTGTTGCTCCTCCTACTATGCAGGTCTCGTCTGCTATAACACCCGACCCTCGTTATGGGCTCCCAAGGAACTACGAGCCCCCTTATGAGCAAGGGATGTTGCCCCACAATATCTCAAAACAAAGAAGTCGGGACTTCTCTGGACCTTACTCCACTGATGACGAAAAGTCGTCTGACGAGGATGTTAACCCACNCGCCCCAGAGTTGAGGGTGCTGGAGGGTTGATGAGAAACGCCTCTGTAATAGATTTGGATGAGCCCCCGAGGCAAACAAGGGCAAGTCATGTTAGGGCTGATCCCCAAGACTTATTGCCGCTTGGAGATCCTGATGATCCCACACCCCCCTTCACAGAGAATATTATGAATGAGAAGATATCAAGGAAGTTTAAGATGCCAACAATCAGGGCCTATGATGGAACAGGAGATCCCTCAAATCATGTTCTCACGTTCTCTAATGCATTGTTGCTACAGCCTGTAAACGACGCCATAAAGTGTAGGGAGTTCCCCCAAACCCTGAGTGGCATGGCTCAGCGGTGGTTCAGTCGTCTACCACCAAACTCTGTTGGGTCATTCAAGGATCTGAGCAGGGCCTTCATTGGTCAATTCATTAGCAGCAAGACTCATGAGAAGAGCTCAGCTTCGCTAATGAACATGCACCAGGGGAAGAACGAGTCCTTGAGGGATTATATGAATAGGTTCACAAAAGAAGCCTTGAAGGTCCCTGATCTAGACCAGAAGGTAGCTATGATAGCTTTACAGCAAGGGACTTTTGACGAAAATTTTAGGAGATCACTCGCCAAGAGGGCCCCTGAGAGTATGAATGAGCTCCAGGAGAGAGCTGGGAAGTATATTAAGGCCGAGGAAAGTATGAGGAAAGCTGAAGGGTTTCAAGCCTCCAACACTTATTCTAAAAAGCGAGCCAGCGACACCGAATACACTGTTGACACCAAGTATGCGAAGAATGGTGATGCCAATGACTCCAAAAAGAAGGGAGGATCTAGGTTCACAGAGTATGCAAGGCTGAATACTGCCCATAGCCAAATACTGATGGACATTGAGAAGGGTAAAGACCTTCGATGGCCGAAACCACTAAGGACTGATCCTGAAAAGATAAATAAGAATGCGTACTGCCGATTCCACAGAGACGTGGGACACGACACTGATGACTGTCGTTAATTGAAAGATGAGATTGAGTTCCTAATCAGAAGAGGGAAGTTGGAAAAATACACTAAGGATGGTGCTAGAGATGATAGAAGGAGCGACAAACGAAGGGAATCAGAACCTAAGGAAAGAAACAATCAGCCTAGAGGGCCTGTGATCAACGTAATCTCAGGAAGACCAACCGCAGCAGGCAACTCCCGAAACTCCAGGAAGGCGTATGCCCGGGAAGTAATGAGCATTGTAGGAGAGCTTCCTAAAAGGGCAAGGACTGAGGTCTCACTATCGTTTGACGACTCCGACCTGGAAGGGGTGAGGTTCCCCCACGATGATCCCTTAGTGATCACCCCCACCATAGGGAATTCTCCTGTGAAAAGAGTCTTGGTGGACAACGGTTCATCTGTTGACATCCTGTTTTATGATGCTTTTGTGAAAATGGGATACAACGATTCGCAGCTGACCCCCTCCAACATGCCCATATACGGTTTTAATGGAGTGGAGTCTCGGATTGAGGGGATCATACAACTGCCAATGACTATAGGCGAAGAACCTCGACTGTCCACTCAAATGCTGAATTTCTTAGTTATTAAGGCGAGCACTACCTATAATGCAATCCTTAGGAGGACAAGGCTGCATGCCTTCAAAGCAATAGCTTCTACATACCACTTGAAACTCAAATTCCCGACTAAGAATGGAGTGGAGGAAGAAAGAGGAGATCAGAAGATGGCCAGAAGCTGTTATGTGGCTGCTTTGAATCCTGATGGCACTGGGGGGCAGGTTCTCCCAATTGAAGATATGGATATCAGAGATCACGAAGAAAGGAGGGGGAAACCCGCAGAGGACTTGGAGTCCATTCCCTTAGATCCTTTATATCCTGAAAAAGTGACATATGTTGGGGCTTCACTCCCCAAGGACCTGAAACAACAACTGGTCCAATTCTTGCAAAATAACAGGGATAGACCCCAAACGAATAACGCATCAGTTGAATGCGAATCCTGGAAGGACAGCAGTCAAGCAGAAGAAAAGAAACTTTGCCCCTGAAAGGCAGGAGGCCATTAAAGAAGAAGTTGAAAAGTTGTTAGAAGCCGAATTTATTGAAGAAATTCAATTTCCTGAATGGCTGGTCAACCCTGTGATGGTCAAAAAGAGCAATGGGAAATGGAGAATGTGCGCAGACTTCACTGACTTGAATGATGCGTGTCCTAAGGACTGTTTCCCATTACCAAGGATAGACACGTTGATAGACGCCACGGCTAGGCACGAGATGCTTAGCTTCATGGATGGTTTCAGTGGCTACAACCAAATTAAAATGCACCCCGATGACATCCCTAAGGTATCATTCATCACTGACTTTGGTGTTTTTTGTTATCTGGTTATGGCTTTTGGACTTAAGAATGCAGGAG
>QRFB01000603.1:16939-42546 GCA_008931105.1 Oenanthe javanica | reverse complement strand
AACAAATAGGTATTCTGTTTAATGGTTTAGAGAGACGGATGTGATTGTGTTTGTGTGTTTGGTTCTAAGATCTTGGATAGAGATTGATGCCAATGTTTGGGATCTAACTATCAAAAACAATTGGATGATCAAGCTCATAGATCTTTCCTACTTCTCAAAAGAGACATGAAATAATCAGCGCATATTTATATAACAACAAAAATATAAAAACATAAATAAAAATAAGGATGCCAAAGTTGAAAAACAAATAAAACTATACATAATTATTTATATAAATAATATATGCCAATTATTGAAAAACAACAATAAAAAAAATATTTACAGTAGAGATGCCAAATAAATAAAACTATACAAAAATAAGGAAAATCTTTTTGAGTTTTCTTTTTCATTTTATTTGTTTGTTTTTGATAATTTTTAAGGAATATATACAGTATATTTACAGAGATTGCTTAAAAAATAAATATGCAATTTAAAACATCATGCAATAATTAGTTCATGTTTAACATCCCTAACTCACTAACCAACTTAGAGATAGTGGATTCATCAAGTGGTTTCGTGAAGATGTCAGCAATTTGATCTTTTATGGGTACAAAATGTAACACCACAGTTCCATTCATGACATGTTCTTGGATAAAATGATACCTTATGTCTATGTGCTTGGTTCTTGAATGTTGTACAGGATTGTTGGAAATTGCTATGGCACTTGTGTTATCGCAAAGTATTGGAATTTTAGTTAGCGCAAGTCCATAATCATTCAGCTGATTCCTTATCCACAAGATCTGTGCACAACAACTACCTGCCGCAATGTATTCTGCTTCGGCTGTCGAGGTAGATACTGAGTGTTGTTTCTTGCTGTACCAGGAGATCAACCGTTGTCCTAAAAACTGACAGCTTCCAGAAGTATTTTTTCTGTCCATCCTGCATCCTGCATAATCTGAATCTGTATAGCCTATTAGTTCAAAACCTGTATCTTTAGGGTACCAAATTCCAAGATTCGGTGTACCCTTCAGATATCTAAAAATTCTTTTAACAGCTATAAGATGAGATTCTCTAGGATCAGTTTGAAACCTTGCACATAAGCATGTTGCAAACATTATATCGGGTCTACTAGCAGTTAGATATAATAATGAGCCTATCATACCTCTATAGCTTGTGATGTCAACCTTCTTACCAGTTTCATCTTTGTCAAGCTTTGTGGCTGTTGGCATAGGGGTTTTTGCCGGTGAAGAATCTTCTAGATTGTATTTCCTTAGAAGATCCCTTACGTACTTTGATTGGCAAATAAAAATCCCATCTTCCATCTGCTTCACTTGCAATCCAAGGAAGAATGACAGCTCACCCATCATGCTCATTTCATACCTACTCTGCATTAACTTAGCAAATCTCTTGCACAAGTTTTCATTAGTAGAACCAAATATAATATCGTCAACATAAACTTGGACAAATATCATATCTTTATCATGTAATTTGTAAAAGAGAGTTTTATCTATGACACCTCTAGTAAAACCGTTTTCAAGTAAAAACTGAGAGAGAGTGTCATACCATGTCCTCGGTGCTTGCTTGAGTCCATAGAGGGCTTTGAATAAGAAGTATACAAAATCAGCAAACTCTGGATTTTCAAAGCCAGGAGGCTGTTCCACATATACTTCCTCTTCTAACTTTCCATTCAGAAATGCACTCTTCACATCCATTTGATAGACTTTAAAATTGGAATGTGCTGCGAATGCCAGAAATATCCTGATGGCTTCAAGTCTTGCAACTGGTGCGTAGGTCTCGTCATAATCAATTCCCTCTTCTTGGGAGTAAACCTTTGCAACCAGTCTGGCCTTGTTCCTTGTAACAATGCCATCACCGTCTAACTTGTTCCTGTATACCCATTTCGTGCCAATAACAGATCTATCTTTAGGCCTGGGTACCAGTGTCCATACTTCTTGCCTTTCGAACTGATTGAGTTCTTCTTGCATGGCNTTGTTCCTGTATACCCATTTCATGCCAATAATAGATCTATCTTTAGGCCTGGGTACCAGTGTCCAGCCTTCTTGTCTTTCGAACTGATTGAGCTCTTCTTGCATGGCAAGAACCCAATCTGGATCAATTAGTGCATCTTCAATCTTCTTTGGTTCTTCTTGAGATAGAAAAACTGAGAATAAACATTCATTTGAAGTTGCACTTCTGGTTCTTACTCCAACATCTGGATCACCTATGATCAATTCAAAAGGATGATCTCTGCTCCAAATCCTTTCCCTGGGTAGGTTTGATCTTGATGATTCACCTCGTAATTCATTGTGATGTTGTGTTCTGCCAGGTGATCCTTCATCTCCCCCTGAGTTGCTGCCAGGATGACTTGTTGATCCACCACTGGTATTAGTAGAATTTCCATTATTTCCACCACGGTTCCTGGATCATTATCATTATTGTCATTATCATTTCCTGTTGCAACCTCAGGTTCTTCTTTGTCATCAGAATGTGAGTCAGGATAATTATCAAATTTTAATGACTCAGAAGAATCTTCAGTTTGGATACTTGGGAGTTTAGTGTCATCAAAAGTTATATTGACACTTTCTTTTACTTGATGCTGATCAATTATGTACACCCTATATGCTCTTCTCGAGTATCCGACAAAAATAGCTTCATGTGCCTTGGCCTCAAATTTGCCAATGCGTTCATCTACATCTTTTAGCACAAAGCATTTGGCTCCAAATACATGAAAGTACTTGAGAGTAGGTTTCTTGCCAGCCATTAATTCATAGGGAGTTTTCATATGATCTTTGTTGATCAGAGTTCGATTCTGAGTATAACAAGCTGTATTAACTGCTTCAGCCCAGAAGTAGATAGGTAACCTTGATTCACTTAGCATAGTCCTTGCAGCTTCAATCAGGGTTCGATTTTTCCTTTCTACAACTCCATTTTGTTGTGGAGTTCTTGGTGCTGAGTACTGCCTTGTTATCCCCTTGTCTGAGCAGAAGTTATTCAGAACTTCATTTTTGAATTCTGTTCCATTATCTGATCTGATTGCTCGGACAGGTAACTTTGAATCTAACTCAATCAGCTTTATATGATCAATCACCAAATGTGGAGTTTCATCTTTAGAATTCAAGAATAAAACCCATGTATACTTTGTGAAGTCATCCACAATCACTAAGGCGTATTTCTTTCTTGACATAGACAGAATATTTACTGGACCAAATAAATCCATGTGTAGGAGTTGAAGTGGTTCAGTGATGTTTGTAGTGTCTGTGCCTCTGTGAGTTGCTTTCCTTGACTTCCCTTTTTGACATGCCTCACACAATCCTTCTTGTGTAAATTCCATCGGAGGCAGTCCTCTCACCAAATCCCTCTTGACTAAAGAGTTCATTGTTTTGAAGTTCAGATGTGAGAGTTTCTTGTGCCATAGCCAGCTTTCTTCTGATAAAGCCTTTGAGTAGAAATAGTTTGCTTCATCTTCAGTTCCTGAATTGAGATCGGCTACGTACAAGTTTCCTTTCCTTACTCCACGCAAGACCAGTTTGTCATCGTTAGAATGAGCTATTAAGCACTTCTCCTTGATAAAGTTTACTTTGTAACCTCTATCACAAAATTGACTGACGCTGAGTAGATNTCTGAGTCGTCCCAGCTTTTTCCCTTTGCCAGATAAGACTTTCCTTGATGCTTCTTCACAAGTGCATCATACTTTTTCTGGAGATCTTCATAAGACTCTCTCATTTTCCCTTGCTTCGGCTTTTTGCATTCAGTTGCAAAGTGGCCTAGCTCATTGCAGTTGAAGCAACGAAACTTGCTTCTATCAACTAAGCCGGTCTTGTAGCCGCTTCTTGATTCAGCTGTTGAAGACCCTCCTTTTTGGTAACTTCCAAAATTAGGTTTTACTTTGTAGGAAGAGTTCCTTCGAAATTTCATGTTGCCAAACCACCTGGCAACCATAGCTAAAGACTCATCTTCCAGCTGATCCAGTTCTTCAAGAGAGTAGAACTCACCATTTTCCTAGTTACCTGAAGTATGTCCAAGTTCTGGAACCACATACTTCATTGAACTATTTGAAGGTTCAGTATCCTTCACTTCTTTCTTCTCTGGTGCTTCTACTAACAGTGCTTTAGAAGAACTCAGAACCTTACCTCTCCCATACATCTCTCTGGTCTGGATCTGCTCCAATTCATAAGTCTTTAACACTCCGTAGAGTCTTTCTAGGGTTACCTCCTTCATATCCCTAGACTCCCGGATAGCTGCGATCCTGTGTTCCAGATGCTCCGGTAAGGTTAGCAAAAACTTCCTGTTTACCTCCTGATTCTGATAGTACTTTCCATTCATGTTGAGCTCGTTTATCAGTTTGTTCAATCTCTGAAACACCTCAGAGATACCCTCACAAGGGTTGGATCTGAATTACTCATACTGGGAGATCAGGATTTCCAGTCTATTCTCTTTCACTTCCTCCGTCCCCTCATTGATAATCTCTATTGTTTCCCAGATCTGTTTTGCATTTTTGCAATTGACTACATGATTATACATGACGTAGTCTAGAGATTCAATCAATATCAATTTGAGGTTGTTGTCCAGGGACACGGTTTCTTTTTCTTTCCAGGTATTTAGTAGATGAAGTTGTATCTGTTTGAGTGTTTATTATTTACTTCTCTTTATTAGCTAGAGTTGAGTTGTCATCTAATTATTATAAATAGGCATAGTCATATGCCTTTCAAGGTTGACTTACTAGCTTTCTTTTTTTCACGATAAAACTTTTAAGATATAGAAAATTAGCAAGTAAGTAAACAAGATTCAAGTTAAATACGTATATTAAACTTGAAAGGGTTTTACAATATTCGGTAGAATAATCCTTAATTCCTAGAACATATTTGACATGAATTGTTCTACTTAAGGAATTAAATTCAAACCAGCACAGAAAGTCTGTGAATATGACAATCAGACAAATTACTGAATTTGAATATTTTTTCTACTCCAGATTATACAACTCAAGCCTCATATTTTTAGAGGTTAAAAAGTTGATATGAATTTTTAGACCAGGACATTTTTCAGACCTTTTTTAAGCCAGTATGACTTTCAAAAAATAATTGTATGACTTTCCAATAGCTCGGTATGACCTTTGAAAATTCGATATGACTTTTCACTTTGTCTCGGTATGACTTTTTACTCCAGGCTTCCGTATGACTTTTAAACACTGGCTTCGGTATGACTTTTGCATCAAAGAATTCGGTATGACTTTTATAAACAACTCGATATGACTTTCTTCATTGTAGCTCGGTATGACTTTCTGTCATATAGCTCGGTATGACTTTTTTTATTGAAGAATTCGGTATGACTTTTCCATCATAGCTCGGTATGACTTTTTATATAGCTCGGTATAACTTTCTGGAAAAGCTTGTATGACTTTATTTTCAATAGAAATTCAATATGACTTTTAATAAATTCTTTTAGACTTTATTAAAAGTCATACCAAGTCATATCTTTTGTAATAAATTAATTCTACTTAATTTAATTAAATAATTTATAAATTAAATTAAATTCAGCTTGAATTAATTTAATTAAATAAATTAAAAAATTAATTAAATTTTGATAGTAGAATTAAAATACTATCTTGACTTGTATACCCTTTTTATTAGCTCCGAAATCTTTCTACTATTGCTCTGTCTTATGTCTAACCACTTGAACTTTTTGATGACAAATCTTCACTGACATTGTTGACACCCTGCGCACTAGTCTGGTTCACGGATGGCAAACTACAATGTTGATTCTCATTTCTGTTGTGATGGTTTTTATGTCTTGTCTTGTCCTGTGTTGTCTTCTTTTGATTTTCCTCTATATTCTTCTTCTGAAATCTTTCTGTAGTAGGCACTTAAAATCTTCTGTATCTTCTGAACTCCTTGAGATGCTACTCTTTTATTTTACACCGACGCTTAATCATATAAATGAACTTCTTTCAGTATTGAGTAGCAGTCTTGTAAGACTTCTTCTGATATTCTGATTCTTCGTGTCTAGTTGACATTCTTCGTCTTGATTCCTTATTTCATATTTATTATTTACTTCACTTTCTTATCTGAGTTGAGTTGTCATCTACTTATTACAAATAGGCCTAGTCATATGACTTTCAATTGGGGAATCAGTGAGAGGATTTGATGACCATATACGTACTCTTGAGCGCCGTTTTGGAAAGGAACCAATGATAGGGGAAGAAGGCTGGAGGATGGCTATGGAGGAAGATTCCATGGGGTAACCCCTCAGAGGCTAGAGTTTTGAAGTGGAACTAACAATCAAAACCTTAACACAAATACGGAGAGGGGAATGGTACTCGTAGGAGAAGCCCAACGAACTTCTCATCCCAACCGTTCAGACCGTACTGCAGAAGAGAGACGTGATGCCCAGGTAATTCCAAAATATAATAGAGTCTATGTACGGGATATGACTGGTTGGTTGTATTTACAGGAAGAGGCCAGAGACCTGCCTTACAAGAGGGATGAAAGAGCATATGATAGAGGTCGCGGCTGAGGTCGAGGCAGAAGAGGGTGCCCCCCTCACGGGTAGAGACCCATTAATCCTATGCCTTTGAGGTCGATTCACCCGGATGAAGGTTTTCCATGTCACACAGACCCGCAGACTCGAAAAACTTTTGTAGATAGAAGGGCAGGAGAAATCATGGCTTTGACAATCGGGGATCTCCCCTACAAGGGAGGTATATGCAAAACACGCACTCTTCTAGAAGAACACCTATTATTGTCCTTGCAAACCAAGAAATCCCCTATGAGGAAAGGCACTATTGCCCTCACAGAAACTATGTAAATGAAACAATTACTCAGCAGGGACATCTTCCTGGAAAGCAACTCAAAGAGTAGCCCTCAAGTCCCATTGACCAACATGGAAACTATGTCCTAAACAAAAATTGAATCCTAAACGGCAACGTCCGACAAATCAGGACGATCATCTAATTAAGAGACTTGCCTGCCAAGTTTCCAAACCCTAGCCGAATACCTAGACTCCCAATGTCTATAAAAATGGCTTAACCCGTCATTCTTAGAACCACGTCTAGCTAGATTCTCATATGCACTAAGATACGTAAGCATCTTACAAGAACAAAATTAAGTTACGAAACACAAGCGCAACCATTAAAACTCGAAGCTCACCTAACCCTAGCACTAATTACGCATTAAAGACAACCTAGTTTTTGATCCATAACACTGTTGGTTTAGCTATCTTATATATATATATATATATATATATATATATATATATATATATATATATATATATTTGTTTCTCTATTCTTGGTCTAGTACTGTAATATACTAGTCCACCGTCTTTTTTTCTTAAACAGGGACTTAAAGTAATAGTACTTGTTGTCTAGACTTTGTTATGAGTTGAAGTGGAATGAGGTGATCCTTGTTCTAAGACCCAAGTCTTAGACACGCCAATGGGAAGTTGGATGTCTTTGCACAATGAGGAAAAGGAAAAACTTAAGACATATGACCTAAGATTCAAGACCTACAAAGTTGTAGAGGAACATAGTCTACACAGGGATTTCACAGATTTTACGTATCTTTGAGAAGGTAGCAGGAAGTTACGTTCCAAGATAATGTCGTAAGGGTTACTACTTGCCTGTGAAGGGGTAACGGGAAGTTATGCTCTAAGACAAGATTTTAGGGATTCTACTTTGATTTTGAGGAGGTAACGGGGAGTTACGCTCCAAGATAAATCAAGTAGGTTTTGCTATTGTATTTTGAGAAGTTAACGGGTAGTTAAGGTTCAAGATAAATACATTATGTTGTAAAAGCCTTCTCTGCCACTATAAGGAGTACATCTTTTTATAGTACAAAATCTTGAGTTCAAGGAGGGACTTGGGGACTGGACTAGGTGTGGGCGGATCCGTTAGACGATTGCGCCATCACAAACCAGGATAAAAATATTGTGTTGTACTCTATTTCTTCACTGTCTTTTTACTTTCCGTATTTTATTTATTAGTTGACTAGTAAAGATTTTAAAAAAAGAAAAGAAATTTAAAAACGCCAAGCTCTAAATTTNATATATATATATATATATATATATATATATATATATATATTAATTTAATTTCTTTAAATAACATATATATTATGATAAAGTAACATGTAATATTTTATCCTCAATTAATCAAATGGGAATGGAATATTAGGCTAGCATCAAATGAATATATTAAATCTTGAATGACCTTCATAAACCAATAAAAATAATAATTTATAGCCGTGTATTATCTGCAAAATTAAATATGAAATAATTTTTACCCCACCCATTTTAGAATTTTGCTTCCAGGAAATATGTACAATATATAAATTTGTAAAAAAAATCAGAAACTATGTAGTTTGTTGAAATAACAATGGGCAAGTTTATATTTGTTAATATGATATTACAGCTTGTTACAATCATGATATTGTTGAGTTTTCTAGGCATGACCACTTAAATGTTAAGACTTTTCTTGGTTAATCAGAAGAGCACGCGGGTGTGAAACTCTTTTAATATTGATTTTAATGTCTTTTATCTTATCAGGAACCTAGACAGCTTGCCTGAGGAGTCCGATAATTCTGTTAGGGGTTATCCTTTAGTCCTTAATATAAAATATATAAATTTAGCTAAAAAATATGTATTTAACGAAAGAATGTGAAATGCAATATTGTTTGATATATATATAAAGCCAGTTAAAGAATCCTAAGCTTCTATTGACGATTTTTAACAGTTCGATTCATTTGCTGACCGGCCTGTACAACTTCATATTGAAGTTGTAATGCCTCATTTCTTCGCGTTCAGCTACCTATATAGTATATGGAACTGAAGTGTACTGCATTAAAATAGCCGCGTTCGATCCGATGTAGGATGAGGCTCAGGCTTAATTTTATCCAAAAGCACGTGTTGATGGAGAAATCTGGTAATCAACAAAGATCGAGGTTCTTTGCCGGAAAAAGATCTGACGAGGCTGAGATGCGGTGGAGCAAGGTGGTTTGTATGAGATTGGGGGCTGAGATTGCGAGGTTTCAGAATAACTAGAGTTTTGTGTTCTCTGGCGGCTGTGAGCTCTAATAATCCCGACCCTCAACAATGTGCCTACGTACCTCTATTTATAGGCAAAATAGAGGATCAAGCCTACGTTGTTCTTGACAAAGCAGAGGCCCGTTAGGAAACCTGAGTTTCCTTCTTCGAATCGAATGCAGAAAAGGCAAGTGAAACCTTCCTGGAATAGGACCCTATATTCGGGTTTGTTCGGATAGGTCAAAGCCTAGTATAAGGTCCAAGGACTTCATGGATCCGACATTGACCCGGAAACCGTGGGTTCTAACCGGTCCACTACAGCTATTTCCAAGGATACCTTGATTGGAGGCTAGCACTAGATCCACCACAAATCGTAAGTCACGTCCTAAGCCCCCAAACGAGGGCAACCCGCCTGAGTACAGGGAAATGATCTTCCAAGATAAGGCCAAATATGCCTCCATAACTCCCCTACGAGGGAAAGAATCTTCCAAGATAAGGCCAAATGTGGAGCTATGTCCTTCGATTATTATTACAAGTAAGTGAATGCAGGGAGACATGCCGACTTTCCCAGCAACGGACGGAGGAGGGCGCACCCTCTACCATCAAGAACCAAGGTGCGCCATAAGATCATTCCATAAGCTTCGCGTGGACTATAAGATCGTCCAATTCTGACTTCTAGAACTTGAGATATGACCCAAATAGTGTCTGCAGTGCAAGATCAGGGCGCACCCTCTTCCTCAGGGAGAGCCCTCTTCAGGGGTAGCCCTCATCCCCTTCTTCCTCACTAGGGCGAGCCAACCTCAGGGAGAGTCGTCTTCTCCCTCTTCCTCAAGGTGAGCCAACTTATTCAGGGAGAGTCGTCGTCGTCATCTCCCTCTTCCTCATCTTCATACCAGGGTGTGCCCTCTTCCTAACTAGGGAGAGTCAACGTCGTCATCTCCCTCTTCCTCATCTTCATACCAGGGCGCGCCCTCTTCTTCAGGGAGAGCCCCCATCTCCCTCTTCCTAACTAGGGAGAGCCTTCTTCAGGGAGAGTCGTCGTCATCATCTCCCTCTTCCTCATCTTCATACCAGGGTGCACCCTTTTCCTAACTAGGGAGAGCCTACTTCAGGGAGAGTCATCGTCGTCATCTCCCTTTTCCTCATCTTCATACCAGGGCGCGCCCTCTTCTTCAGGGAGAGCCCCCATCTCCCTCTTCCTAACTAGGGAGAGCCTTCTTCAGGGGAGAGTCGTCATCGTCATCTCCCTCTTCCTCATCTTCATACCAGGGTGCTCCCTCTTCCTAACTAGGGAGAGCTTACTTCAGGGAGAGTCATCGTCGTCATCTCCCTCTTCCTCATCTTCATACCAGGGCGCGCCCTCTTCTTCAGGGAGAGCCCCCATCTCCCTCTTCCTAACTAGGGAGAGCCTTCTTCAGGGAGAGTCGTCGTCGTCATCTCCCTCTTCCTCATCTTCATTCCAGGGAGGCCGATTCCAGGAGAAGCCCGATATCAGGAGGAGGCCGATTCCAGGAGAAGCCCGATATCAAGAGGATGCCGATTTCAGGAGAAGCCCGATATCAGGAAGAGGCCGATTTCAGGAGAAGCCCGATATCAGGATGATGCCGATTTCAGAAGAAGCCCGATATCAGGAGGAGGCCGATTCCAGGAGAAGCCCGATATCAGGAGGATGCCGATTTCAGGAGAAGCCCGATATCAGGAAAAGGCCCGACACTAGGAGGAGGCTGATTCCAGGAGAAGCCCAAAGAATACTGGAAAGAGGATAAAGAAACTTAAAAGAAGAATAAGGAAAAAGAGGAGGAACTCAAAGAATACTGCCTACTCTTTTTTTACGGAGCTTCAAAAACGAGCACTAGAAGAGCTGGCTTGGTTTTGCAAAGCCCTGATGGGTTTGTTGTCGAGTATGAAATCAAGTTGGATTTCCTAACTACAAACAACGAAGCAGAATATGAAGCTTTGATAGCTGGACTTGGCCTGGCCAGAACCCTGAAGGTGAACAAGTTGAAAATATGTGGCGATTCTAGGCTAGTAATCTCTCAAGTAAATGGGGAGTTTGAGGCCCGAGAAGAGACTATGTCAAAATATTTGAGAATTGTTAAAACTCAAGCTACGCAATTTGAAGAATGTCACTTTAAATATATTCCGAGAGAGGAGAATGTGAAGGCCGATGCCTTATCTAAGTTTGCATCATCAGAGAGTGAGAGTTGTTCTGGCAGTGTTTATTTCCAAGTCTTGAAGACCCCAAGCATTAACGCTAAACTAGTAGCCCCTATTAGGCTGAGAGCATGTTGGATAGATCCCATCAAGCTCTACTTGGAAATAGGAAAGACACCAACCGACCCCATGGAGGCACACTAGCTATCAGTGAGAGCCTTGAAGTATTCCCTCATAGAGGGAATACTTCATAAGAAATTATACGTAATACCCTACTTAAAGTGTCTGAGACCCCATGAGGCTGAAGCTGCCCTAAAGGAATCTCATGAAGGTATATGTGGCCAACACCTTTGAAGCAGGGCTCTTACTCATAAAGTCATAAGTCTGAGATTTTATTGGCCTGGGATGCTTAGAGATGCTAAAGCTGATGTTAAGAAATGTGATCGCTGCCAAAGGTTTGCACCCATCATTAGGCAGTCCCCTGAGATGATGACATCCAGCAACTCTCCACTCCCCTTTGCCATGTGGGGAATGGATATCTTAGGCCCATTTCCTATGGCCAGCACACAAAGGAAGTTTCTCATTATCGCCATCGACTACTTCACTAAGTGGATAGAAGCAAAATCCCTGGCCAAAATTGATACTAAGAATGTGACTCAATTCTTCTGGGAGAATGTTATATGCAGGTATGGGTTACCCCGAATCCTGGTAACGGACAATGGAACTTAGTTTAACAATAAAGATTTCATAAAGTACTGTGGAAACTATAACATTGAACTACGCTTCACTTCAGTAGCTCATCCATATTCAAATGGACAAGCTGAAGTTGCCAACAGAATTATCATGGACGGACTTAAGAAGAGGATTGAACGCTCCCAAGGCACTTGGGTCGACGAGTTGCTCCCAATCTTATGGGCATACAGAACTACTTGTAGAGCTTTAACAAGGGCTACACCTTTTCAACTAGCCTACGGGGCTGAGGCAGTGGTGCCCGTCGAAATTACTCAAACGTCACCAAGGGTACAGGAGTTTCAGGTTGACACCAATGAGGAAGGCATGAAGTTGTCTCTAAACTTGATAGATGAGCTGCGCGATGAAGCCAATGCTAGAATTGTGGCAAACTAGAAGAAAGCTTCATTCTACTACAACCTTAGAGTGAATGAAAGGTTCTTCCGCAGAGGAGACTTAGTCCTACGAAAGATCGAGGCTTCTGGAGCTGGTCCAAAGGGCAAGTTAGCTCCGAACTGGGAATGACCATACCGAGTGAAAGAAGTCATAGGGCAAGGCGCATACAAGCTCCAAACCCTTGAAGGGATTAAAATCCCAAGAATCTGGAATGCAGCTAACTTGAAAATTTATTATGTTTAAGTTTTCGACTTTGATTTTCAAAAATGTTTAAGTATCAGTTTATTAGCGTCGAAGGCATGACATGTTTTTAATACTAAGTTATGTTTGAAAACTTGATGAGTTTCTAAAGAATTTTTTTGTTACCCTTATATAACATTGGTCATTTTCATTAAGTCTTTTACAAGCCTCACAAGTATTTGTTGTTTATGTTAAAGTTAAACACGAAAAACAAGTAAAACAAAGGCAGAAAGTAAAAAGACAGAAATGTGAAGAAACACGATTACATAAATAAAAGCCCGAGGGTCAAATGTTTTTACAAAGCCACTAAAGGCCAACATAAATACAAGAATGGAAAACCTAACTATTTAGGCGATTCCTCCTCTTTTGAAGGCTCATCCCCTCTAGACGAAGATGAACCCTCTCCGTCTTCACTTGATTCTTCTTCTTCAGAGGATCTTTCCTCCATTGGTTTCTGGGGAGTTGCCTTAGGAACGGCTTGATGAGAGGAACTAGGCTCGCGAGCCCTCTTCTGCCTAACATCAGCACTGATGTCCCCCTCAGTTTCTTCTTCTTGGGTCTCGATCAACCACTTTGAAGCTTCGGCTGACTGAGGACTTTAGAAGTCCACCTTAGGGTTAAACAGATCTGGATGTTTCTCCAGCACCGCCTTCAGTGCCTCGTTCCACCCGATTGTTTAATTGGCAAGAAAGAGGAGGTCGTCATGCTGTAAGACCAAGTCTTGGTATTCCTCCGAAGCCAAATACTTGTCAATGATAGAATTTTTATCGGCCCAGAGTTCAACTATCTTAGCCTGGGCCTGCTTCAGGATTTCCTTCTTCTCGGTCAGCTTCTCTCCCAAATGTTTAATTTTGGCATTCGCCACAGTAAGTTCCATCTTATGCTTCCCTGCTCGAGCCTTCCACGACTCTGTTTAATGCAAGGAAGCCTAAAAATAGGCATTGTCCTGAAAAGCCAACAAATCAAGGTGAGTAATGATAAAAAGTCAAATCGTAAAAATGGCTACATAGAAAGATGTTAAAGCTAAAAGATAAGAGTGTGTGCTAGTGACGTAAAATGCAAATTAGTCAGGTAAGGAAACTTACTAATGTCAGTGCCTGTGCACCCAAAGCCTTGGTGCTCTCCTCGTCATGTCCCAACACAATGCCCTTGTAATCACAAGGAGTGAAGGAATGAAGAGACCAATCCCTAGCATGATCCGTGCAACCTACCACGATGTCCAACTTCCTGAATCCCCAGCCTGGTTTATATGCCAGAGATTTGGGGGCTTAGGCAGACCCACTGCCTTCAGCCTCCATTGGCCCAGAGTGAGGCTATAAGAAAGCCGGAGGCTCTTTCCCCTTCTTGGGGTTATTCATCAATCTTAGTCACCTCATACAGCCAGTTTCTTCAACGGGTGGAATGGTCTACTCATTAATTTACGCAGAAGCTGAAAAAAGGAACATAAACATGTTAGTAAAGCAATAGAACGATCAAAGTAAAAAGACAAACCTAAGTAAAGCGATATACCTTTACTTGAGGCCCTAGATAGGCCCACAGCTTTCAACCTACTCTCATCTAGAAGAGCACAAGAAACCTCATTGGCCTCCATCTGAGTGAACGCGATATAAACTACCTGCTCCTCCTCCGAGAGCTTAATGGAGTCGACGCTCCCATCAGCAACTTTCCCGAAGGCGGGCCTAAAAAGAGTTCCCTAATATCCCCCCTCTCACTTGATTTGAAAAAAAATCTCTTTCCAGTGGAGGTTTTTATCAAGGATGGAAGAATTGTAAAAAATGTGGGGTCTGTTGGGTCTATGAGCTATGTGAACCCAGCCCAAGGAAAGGATGGAAGAATTTTTGAATTGAAAAATCATACGAAAAAGAGGAACGATCATTTTTATTTTCTTTTCCAAACACAAAACCATGAAGCAATGGATGAGTCTCCACCCATTGGGTACGATTTGGCAAGGATTAAGTTGGCCTTCGGCCAAGAGTGTGGGGATGAATTCATGAACAGAGAACATAATCCCCGCTAGCAGGGCATCTACTTAAACGAATAAGTAATTGGATTTCCAATGGGAGGTCCTGTCACCAGGCTCTACCAAAGAAATAGTGAAACGAGGGGGAAAGTTAAAAAGACGATTTTATTCTTCTACTATATCAGTATCAAAAAAATTATTACTATGACTATATGAATCTAAATGGGATTGACTAGGATACTCATCCCCCATTTGATTAATCGTATCTAGAAAAGACATGTACGAGGAAAAAATGGGGATTCAACGGAGGGGTTTACCTCTTTTTGCAGACCCCACATTCATAGCTGCCAATCGAGAAATCTTCTTATCGGCCATTGAAACTTCGACTTTGTGAATACCCTTGAGATAATTGGAAGCTGGATTTGCTTGAGGGCTTGAGAGCTCAAATGTTTGTTAGAAGTGAGAAATGAGAAGTGTGAGAAGTGACCTCACACCACTCATATATAACCCTCCAGCCGGTCATCCAACCAATTCAAATTCCCCTTTTTACAGGTGTTTCTATGTCACATGACCGTTGAAAGGTAAATCAACCGGTACAACCGGTAAATGGGCTTATATGACAAGGCCCATAAATGAAGGCCCAAAGGTTTAAAAAAAAATAGAGTTTTCTAGAACTCAGTAGAAAGATCTAGAATTTGGGCCTGTGAAACCCATGACCTATAAGCCATAGAGGCCCACTAACCAATGGCGAAGTTCTCGAAGGCCTAGAATCTGGAAAATCCAAGGCCCAATAAAGGTGAAAAGTTCGTAAGATAACGGAGGCCCATGATCCAAGAACCTTGGAGGTCCATAAATCAAAAACCTTAAGGGCTCATTATTTAGAAAAACTAGTTGGACTCTTCAAATAGAAGGCCTAATAAAGGCCTACATTGTTTAGGGCCCAAAGCCTATGAGGCTCAAATTACTCGAATCCTTAAGGGGTAACTTTTTTCGATCTATGTGGGCATTTGAGTTCAATTCGACCTCAAATTCAGTCAGAAAAAATCAAGACATGAAGCCCATTCTAAGATCGACCAGGAATGTAAAATATGGGATAATTCGACCTCAATTTAGGTCGAAGACAACATAGGTTTTGAAACCCAAATAATTTTGACATGGAAGGGAAAACAAGGTTTTAATCGACCTCAAACCAAGTCGAAAATCACCAAATATTGAAAAATAAAAAAGAGTTGACTTGGATGTACATTTGAGGTATAATTCGACCTTAGTCAAGGTCGAAATGAAGATAAAGCCCTGAAGGCCTACTTGACATCAATATCGTGTTCGACTTTAAATAAGGTGGATAATCAACAATCGATCTCGGTATAAATTTAAGGAATAATTCGGCCTTGTTTCAAGTCGACAGTCGACCTCAAATACTAATCGACTTAGGCGTATATTGAAGGTATAACTCAACCTAAATCGAAGTCGAGATAAAGCATAGCCAAAAGGCCAACCGGCTTCATTCTAAGATCGAGCTAAGATGGATTGTGAAGGTAAAATCGACCTCAATCTAAGTCAATAATCGACCTCAAGGAACCATGAAAGCCTATTCGACCTCAATCGAGGTCAAAATCGACCTCAGTCTCCTGTTTCTGCCTCAAGGAGTTTTGAGGCCTAATTCGACCTCAATCGAGGTCAAAATCGACCCTAGTCTCATGTTTCGACCTCAAGGGGTTTTGAGGCCTTATTCGACCTTAATCTAGTTCGAATTTGACCTCAATCAATTAAATCGACCTCAAGGTATTTTGACCCCTTGTTCGACCTCAATCGAAGTCGAGTTCGACCTCAATCTCCCAAATCGACCTGGGGTGTAAATGAGCCCCTAATCGACCTCGATCCAGGTCGATTTAGGGCAGGCCTACAAAAAACTCATCCTTGATGAATTTGCTAGAAAGAAAGTCCTTTGGGGACCAATTTATATAATATTAATTCTTTAAAAGGGTTAATAATAAAAAGGCCTGAGCCCAAATGACAAGATAAAATTGACTGAAACAAGTCAAAAGCCCAAAAAGGTACTGAAAACCCTTAGTGAAACTTTTACGAAAACTCACAAAGTTTTTCCAAAAGTTGAGGGGCAAATGACATGGGTAAAAATAACCCTGAGGAAATAATAAATATGGCATTTATTATTTTATTCCATAGACCTAGTATGGTCCAAAGGCTTGGGCCCATGAAACGAACTAGGAAAATAAATCCTAGGATCAATTAGATTTGTAATCCAAGGATCAACTGGATTTGTAAATCCAGCCCACAAGCTCTGTTAAAGCCATAGGCCTATTAAGCCTTTGTTATTAATTAACTTCGTAATTAATTAATAAAGGCTTAGTAAAGGCCCAAAAAGCCTATTGAAGGCCATAATCCTAGAATGATCTAGAAACCCAAACGTGGGAAGAGTCCAACGAGGACCCTCATTCCTAAAGGTTTAGACAACCTTGTCACTAGGAGACTTGGCCGCCTAGTCTCCTAATTCTAATCTGATTCCAAGGCCCTCGTGCGCCTATATAAAGGGCCTAACCCCTCAACATTAGAACTAAGTTTTTGGCTTCATTCTCACACCCATTGAGATACGTAGGCAGTTAACGAGGACCTGAGGTAGTCACGAAACGTTAGTGCAGCCGTTAAAGCTCGAAGCTCTCTCAAACCCTAGTATTACCTGCATATTAAATACATCTCATTTTTAATCTATAATACATATCTAACCTAAAAAGATCTAAGATGAGTGCACAGAAAGTGAACAGTATAAAAATACCCACATTTGATAAAGAACATTACAATCTTTGGAAAAGAAAAATGACGTTGTTCATAAAAATAGCCAACCCACTTTATCTTGGTATTTTGGAAAATGGTCATTTTATCCCTCAATCATATGTACCTGAAACCACAGTGGAAGGTGAGACAGTACCTGTCCATTGGGTTCCTAAAAAAGTTTTAGAGTACAATGATACAGAAAAAGAAAAAGTATCTTTGGATGATTGTTTACAGTTCATAATCATTGAAGCACTTGACAATGTTATGTACAACAACATTGTCAACTGCACAAGTGAGGCTTTTATGGCTAAGTCAGATGAGGAGTTGACTGAGATGTTTGAGAGATTCAATAGATTGATAAATGACTTGCAGCTGAATGGAAAGTTCTATGATAAGAATGAAGTAAACATGAAATTCATGTTGACACTTCCTGACTATCTGGAGCACAAGGTTACTGCCATAAGGGAATGAATAGATATGTCAAAAGTTTCTCTTGAAACTTTGTATGGAATTATTAAAACCTATCAGTTAGAAATGTTACAAAAGAGAGCTATTCAGTCTGGCCAAAAAGGAAAGATGGCCAATACTTCAAATGCTCTAGTGGCTCAGGATCAAAAAATGTTGCAGTTTTAAGAGTCCTAACATCAACAACAGATCAAGATTGAAAAGGTTACTAATGAAGATGAGAGTGTTACTCTTGAACTTAAGGTTGGCGATGAAGATGACTTCTGCACTCTGGAAGAACTTGACAACATGGAAAACAAAACCATGACCTACATGGCAATTAAGTTCTCAAACCTGATATTCAAGAAGAACATATCCTTCAAACCCAAATCTCAAAGCTCCAAATTCAACAAAGGAAGCACATCAAAACTTGGAGGAGGTAGCAAAGGTGGATACAAGATAAGAATGGTGGATAGATCAAAGATAAGATGATATAACTGTAATGAGATGGGGCATTTGGTAACTGAATGTAAAAAGCCAAAGCAAGTGAGAAGAAATGACTATGAGGAACTCAAGGCAAAGTATGATACTTTGCTCAAGAAGCAACAAGGACGGACATTTATAGCTGAAGGCAAATGCTTGGAGGAATCTGATAATGAAGATGAGGAAGAATATGGAAATCTAGCTCTCAAGGCAAACTATGGAGAAGAGTCGCCATCTTTATCAGGTCAGGTACCTTTTCTTACTAGTGTTGATATGACTGCATCTCAGTATAAGAAAACTGTTGAAAGCTTAAGTTCTAAATTTTTTAATATTCATACAAGCATGCTAGCTGCTAATAAGGAAATTGTCAAACTCACTAATACTAATGAATCATTAAAATACAAAAATGAAGAACTAGAACTAAGATCGAATGTTTTTGAGTCCATACAGCAAGAAAATGATGTTCTAAAGAACAAGATAGTTTGTTCTTCTCAGATTGAAGAGTTTATCATAAAACAAATAAGTGAAAATAAACTTAAAATCAAAGCCTATAAAAATTCTTCTTCATTGCTAAAATCATACCATGCTAATAATACTGAAAATTAAATGGTAGGTATAGATTTTAACTATGAGAAGAAAAATGGTAAGAAGCATATGGTAGAGGAGGACACTATTCTGGATAAACTTACTGTTAGACCCTCTATAATTATGAATGTCAAGAATCCAATGTTTAAAAAGGCTAAATTTGAATTTGATGAGGAATCTCTAATTCTTAAACAAGTTCTAAATGATGAGGACAATGATACTGTCACAAAAAACTGTAGGCCAAAAGATACTGTCAAACTCCCCAAGACAGTTAGTCTTGCCCTTGACAATACTCAGGGACTAGAAGATGCTATCAACATTAGAAAGACAAGTTCAGAGGCTGCTGTCAAGATAGTAAGATTAAATCATACTGTCAAAACAACTTCATCTAAACCTACTGTCAACACTAGTAAGACAGTAACTTCTAAACCTACTATCATGAAGACCAAGAAGAATATAATTGGAAAATTAGGAATAAACAAGAAGAATGATTATGGTTATATTCATAATGCTCCAAGGAAATTGTGTAACAATTGTGGGTCTTTTAGTCATCTAACTCACGCATGTACCAAGAGTAAGTCTGAAGTAAAACATGCCATATCTGTTAATGGAAACTTGCATAGCACTTCCTTAATAGACAGACAAGTATCTCATTGTGGAAATTTTGATTACATGCCTTGTAAATTAAAAATGCTAAGCATCTCCTTTAACATGTCAATTGCTTTCAATGATGCATGCTTGTATAAATCTATCAAACCTGAGAAGGCAAGAACTCCAAGCCCTCCTAAATCTAGTATGGGCATGCCACCCAGGAATAAGAATCTAAAACCAATTATCAAATCTAAATGGGTGGCCACAGGAGACATGCTAAAATCTAATGAAAGAAAACCAACTGATCCTACCTTAAAATGTGATTTGGCTAAGCTAGATGGCCAATGAGAATTGGGTACCAAACGCAACTTGAAAATTTTGTTTTGCAGGGCAATAAGAAAAATAAAAGAATCATGTGGATCATTGATAGTGGATGCTCAGGACACATGACTGTTGATAAAGCCCTGCTATCACGGTTAAAGGAAATGGATGGCCCATATGTAACCTTTGGTGACAGCAACATTGATTTCACAATGGGATATGGCATACTGTAAGTTGTTAACTTGAAGATTGAGAAAATTGCTCTAGTGAATGGATTGAAGCACAATTTATTGAGTGTAACTCAATTCTGTGAGAAAGATTTCAAAGTTGAGTTTGATCAAGATAGATGCTCAATTGTTAACAAGAAGACTTGAGAAGAAGCTCTTCAAGGAGTAAAAAAAGGAACCTATTCATTTCTAGCCTTGATTCAATAAGAAAGGACAAATCTATTATTTCTACAACAAAGATTCATCTTCTAAAAGGTGGCTGTGGTGGTTTGTATGAGATTGGGGGCTGAGATTGCTAGGTTTCAGAATCACTAGAACTTTTGTTCTCTCACGGCTATGTGCTATAATAATTCTGACCCCTAATAATGTGCCTATGTACCTCTATTTATAGGGAAAATAGAGGATCAAGCCCACATAGTTCTTGGTAAAGCAGAGGCCCGTCAGAAAAAGGACTTTCCTTTTCCGAATTAAACACAGAAAAGGCAAGTGGAACCTTCTTAGAAGAGGACTCTACATTCGGGCTTGTTTTGATAGGTCAAAGCCGAGTATAAAGTCCAAGGACTTCATGGTTCCGACATTGACCCAGAAACCGTGGACTTTAGCCAGTCCACTACAGCTATTTCCTTGGATACTTTGACTGGAAGCCAGCACTAGATCCACCGCAAATGTAGGTCACTTCCTAAGCCGCTAAACGAGGGCAACCCGCCTGAGTACAGGGAAAGAATCTTCCAAAATAAGGTTTGCAGCATACCATCTCTACGAGGGAAACCTGAGGAATATGGAGATATGGCCTTCACTTAATCTTGATAATTATAAATGACAGAGACATTGTTAGAATTAAACAAATGATCGCAGCAGTTCAAACTAACTCGGAGAAGGCGGTGGGCGCGCCCACCAATTGATGTAACCAAGGAACGTTTGGTCACATCAAAAAACATGTACAACAACTACCCCTAGTCTTGAGATCATTAGAAATGTTCGAAAGAGTTTCTGTTTCACCAAGATTTATCATTTAGGCATGCCTTTTAACAAGGATCGACCTAGATTTCAATATCCCAAATTTGCAAGCAAAACTTTTCCAAACTACTCACCCCCATCTTGTATAACTATGGCACGTCCTTTGAAATGTCGCATTTAAAGAAGAGGAGCTCCCTTTATCATATGTACATACGACTCACTATTTCCATCAGTTGTACCCACAATTTAGCACATTACACGATGCCCCAATAACATGTTGACACGTGCCCCCATATCCAGCCAGTATATATACATTTTAACCATTTTTTTCTTTTTACTTTTACTTCCCCACATTATCTCTCTCCTCCAAGCTACTCTCAAGACGCAACAAAGTTTGTCAAGGCCATATCAAGCGCCTCCACTGACTAAAAATCACATTCGTGAGTTTAAAAGTTTCGCCTTTTCAGTGGGTACTTAATGCTATCCTCTTTTTTCGATTTCATCCACTAATTTTACTCCAAAACTTGAAAGACTGTTCAAGTCTCTCGATGTTCTTCAATTATTCTTGTATGTATATTTGTATATATATGTCTTAGATCTTTATTTTGAACAATAATGCGAATATAACGTATTTATGGAATTTAAAAACTCCAACCACTAGGGCGCGCCCAAATACAACGAATATTTCCCACGTCATAGGTTTAGCATGTTCTCCTCTTTTTTATGCCCCGTTTCCCCATTTGGAATAATATAACCATTCTAAGGCGCAACTTCTAATAACTACTTAACAGATATCTCTATGAAATATCACCCCCATATCTTATCTCCGATATTATCCACAATTTTCTAGGACGCGCCTATAGCATAATCCATTTCACACCGGCATTATTTCGGGGAGCGCCTTCATAAAGACGTACTACGTATTGATATTTTCTTCATTTTAGATGGTACTTGAAGGCTTGCCCAGACTACCTTTCAACCCCTTCCGCGAATTCGTTTATAAGAGATACGGCGGGACCAATACTCCCACGAGAATTCCTCCACCTCTCTCACCCAAAACTAAAAGAGAAATCAGAAAAATCATGAACACCTTTGTTGAAACAAACACGAACTTGGCTTCATCAACCAAGAGTCTTCTCCACCCACTCTTCCCACTATTGTCCTAGAGGCAGTGCTTGGTCACGAGGCGCACCCACTTTCTGTTAACATAGATCTAGAAACCGACATAGAGGAACGAGAAGTTAAAAAACTAGAGAGAAAAAGGATAGGGAAAAACAAAATTCAGGAACTAGCTGAAACCTCTGGTGTGGAAGCCGGGCGCGCGCCTGTAGAAGAGGATTTACCACTATCTCCACCCCCTTCTCCCATTCCCTTCGTCCTTTGGAATGTGGCAGACCATAAAATTGACATCGACTCGGATAGAAGAGAAGTTATTGAGAAGGAGAAGTTACTGTGTTGGTTTAATGACTTCAGTTACTGATGTGAAGGTCACGTGGACAATGAAATACTACAACCATGAAGGCATGTGGGGGATTCCTTTGAGGAGGATGCGCCCTCATAGGTTTGACATCAAGCCTATGCGCATTCCTAGGATGGTGACATCGCCCAAGTTGGTGGAATTAGGTGTAGGCGCGCCCTTACACCCATATTTTAGAACTATTTATGATTGGTTTGACAATAATCCACTCCAGCTTTCCCCAAACGGATGGAAGTTTGCTATAGCCTTATACATCATGTACCATTCTCTCAACTATGGGGTGCTGACAATGGAGGAGTTTAGCCATTTTTTCTTCCTAAGGCAAAGTAGCATTGAGTATTTTTTCTTAGTCGTTTGGAATAAGCATAACAAACGAGGATTTTCTGAGGGGAAGACTTCGAACGTGAAGAAATGGAAAGAGCCTTATTTTTGTGTCTATGAGATCCCCAAGGTTCGTGTACATTTAAAAAAAACCCCAAGTAAGTTATTAGGCGCGCCCAACTTTTGCTTATCATTTTTCTTTTAACTTTTATCCTTCTTCTAACATACTCCCTTCGCTAGTTACTCGGACACAAACTCATCTAACCGGAAATGCTGTACTGAGAGTGGAGGCCGTCTTGAGCCTTCCACAAGACACAAACTCATTAAAAGAAGTGGGTTTTCTATATGAGAGAGTATGAACAATACAACCCATACTTTCTTCGGAAAATGAGGGTGCGTCCCCCAGCGAAGAAGGATCTGAAGGAGGTTCCTTTGAGGATAGTGATGTAGAAGGTGGTATCCATTGCTTTTTTTTATGAAATTGTGTTTCTTCTCATAATACATGTCTAGAACTAATTAGGGCACGCCCAATGCTTGCATGATTAATTTTGTTCTTTTCTTCTTTTTACTTCATAGATACTTTCATTATCACAACCTGGTATATGTTTATACAATTTTATCAGTTAAGGCGCACCTGCCACAAAATACCTATTTTCCTACTTGCTTCTTATTGACAAGGTTACTATTTATTTGCAGACATGCCAAGAATTCTGAGGAGCTGGGGCTCGAAGCCCAAAAAGGCAGAAGCTTCGAAGAAACATCCTGATTCTCCTCTTTCTTTAACTAAGAAAACAACCCCTCCAAAAACCCAAATATCTGATAGGGCACCACCAACACAGGACGCGCGTCCAAAGAAAAGAAAAAAAATTATTGAAGGCATAACCTCTAGCTCTCTAGTCTCCTCATGCATTGGAGAGATGGCTCATCCCTTAATCGTGGACGATGATCTTACTTTCTGGTCTTCTATGAAGGATGACGAGGCTAACAACTCCCTTTTCCGCTCAGTTGAGGAGGTATACATCCATGTGATGAACATGTCACGCTCTTGGAACAAGGACAAAGAGCACCTCAAGAAACTAGAAAAGGACGAAGAGATTTGTCAGACAGAATTAACAGCTACAAAAATAGCTAAGACGTGCCTGGAAACTGATTTGACTACTGCTAATGCCAAACTCTCTACAACTGAAACCAATCTTTCCCTTGCAAACTCTGAGTTGTAAAAAATCAGGAAGGAGAAGGAAGACATGGCGAAAGTTATCAATGGCTTTCAGATAGAGAAAGTAACATGGAATGAAGATAAGGTGGTTGCCAAAGATGAGGGCAAGGAATTGGGTTTTCACGAGTTTCTGTGCCGATTTCTTGCCTTTAAACCTGATTTTGACTAGTCCAGATGGGGGCCTTCTATAAGGGATTTTATGGAGGAATTTAAGGTGGATGAGGATGAGGCCATTGCTGCTAAGAAGCTTGAGTTAGAAGAGGATGTGAAAGCTCAACTTGTGAAAGCTTCTCAACCTACTGACAAGGCTGAGAATGTTGACCATGCAGAGGATGCAGAGACGTACTCTGTTGTTGGCGACATCGTCCCTAACTCTACCAATGCCCTTCGAGTTTCTCCCATAAACTTCTTTGCTCCTCCTTCCCCTAAGGAGTGATGACATTGGAATATTGAGGTGTGGGTCCTCTATAAAACCCTATGAAAGACATATGTTTAGAAGCCTATTTGTTTAGAGAGATGACAACTCAACTCAAACATAAATAATTTATAAGTGAATATATTATATGTCACAGGAATCTTCAGCAGGTATTATTTGACAAGAAAAAGAAGATAAAAGTCAATCTACAGACTTGAAGTAGTACTACATTGAAATAAGCTCAATTTAATTGATCATGCCTCAGTGGAGTATTTAAGTTTGATGAAGCTACAGTGTCAGAAGATTTCAATTTGTGTGACATCAGAAATAGTCAAATCAGAAGGAGCAGAAGTGAACCATTATAAAAGTCAAGTGAAGAATTTTATTTGTTGTGAATCACTCGTGAACCAGACAGTAGACAGAGTGTTGGCAAAATACAGAGAAAGTTCTTTATTACAGAAAAAATGGTCAGCTACAGACATTGGTGTGAAGACAAAAGATTTAAAATTATATCATTAACAGTTATGGAGTCAAGACTTTAATTTAATTCTCTATTAATTGATTAAATTATTTAGTTAATTGAATTAGTAAATTAATTCAATCAGAATTAATTTATTCTTTAAATTGATTAAGAAATTAATTAATTTAGAATTATATTACAATGAAGAAGACTTTAATTTAATTCTATTTATCAAAAAGATAATTTATTATCTATCCTATTTACTTAGATTAATTCAAAAAGAGTTAATCTAATATATAATATATATAATAAAATAAATAGAATTTAAATTAAAATGAAAAAAAAGAAAAAAAAGGAAAAAAAGGAAAAAGACAAAAGATATACATTTCAAGTACAGATCATGTCGGCTAATAAAAATGTCGGGAAGACTTTTTTCAAAAGTCTCTCGTGCATTTAAAAGTCTCCCCGAGGTTTTATTAAAAAGTCTCTCGTGGAATTAAAAGTCTTCCAAGAATAGAAATGTCTCCCCGAGCAAGAAAGGTCTCCCAAGAGAAAGTCTTCCAGCCAAGAAAAAGTCTTCCCGAGTAAAAAAAGTCTCCCAAGTCCAGATTTGCCTATAAATAGAAGATTAAGTCAGTAGATTCACAGCAATTCAAATCACATTCTATTTTGGCTAAAACAAATTCTAAAGAGCATTTCATGTCAAAATTACTCTAGAATTTTAAGAGCTAATTAGTGAATATTTTCTGATTTAATCTTGTAACCAACCTCAAGTTTAATATAAGTATTTTATTTGAACTGTGTTTCTTTGATTATTATTTCGTGATAATAATTAAAATTGTTTAAT